>CAKNWW010296543.1:0-10970 GCA_932074435.1 Andricus kollari | reverse complement strand
AAATCAAGTAGTGAGTTTATTTATGTGCAGGATCGTCACTGCTTTTCAAGGTCAGTAAATTATTGAAACTCAATTTTGTCCTGAAATGTGCCGCACATCGTTTATATTTCACATTTTAACTGACCTAGCCTAAAAATCTGTAGAGTGTGCATCTTGATGTGAAACATTTCCTTCTAATCAATTTAATCAATAGTATGAATAATCATCTTTTAATCAATCCTTTTGTAGGTTACGAAGATTAGGTTAGAGGCGAAATTCTGGAATCAAATATCAGACGAAGTTGTGACGTCACCCAAGCGGGAATGAACAACGTATCAGATGCTTATTTCAAAATCGCATATTGACTCAAGTCATGCTCGCATTGTGGCCTACGAATAATTTTTAGTCTGTAGAAGGTCTTCACTTGAGTCCTCATTCTGCCTTGCGACTAGTTTCAATCCCCACAGCGACTAAGTCCAAGCCCGCATTCCTACTTGAGGATACTTTTAAGCCCATAAAACGGCTTCTCTTTAGTTCCACAAGCATTTTCTTTTAAAACTCCAATCGTATGCTAGTTTTTAGATAAAGTGGTCTTCTTTTTGTTACACCTTAAAATTAGTTCATTCTTGGACTTGAATCAAGACCTTTTTTTTATGTGTAGAGAGCGAAGAAAGGATGAGCAGGCTTAATAGAGGATTCAAGAAATACTTAGGTGGGCAAAAGTTGAATCTAAATGTAGAAAGGACAAAAATAATGAGGTTTAGAAAAGGAGGGGAAAAAAAGAATGGACTAGAACATGGAAGGTAGTATATTAAGAAGAAGCAAACGGTTTAAATATTGAAGATATACCTTGTAAGCAAATAGAGATCATAGAACTCATATAAGAGAAAGGATAAAAAAGGCAGCAGGGATAAGGAAACAGATATGGGGAATAGGAAAAGGATGGTAATTGGAGCTATGGAGCAAAGATATGGAGATGGACGGAAAAACAAGAGATTAAGAGGTTACAAGAAAGTTATCTAAGGTGGACCCTAGATGTAGACTGGATGACTCCTAGATATATGGTGATAGAAGAAACGCAAAGGGATAAATTAAGTTTGATGGGAAGGTAATGGTGGGAAAGGGAGGGGATTTAGCGAAAAATAGTTTGAAGGGGATGAAACAATGGAGAGGGAATTATCGAGATGGAAAAAGGAAAGAAGGATTTTCTTTAGGAATAGAGATATAGGAAATAGGAATGCAGTAAACTATGAAAAATTAGAGAAAAGAGGCAGGTAAAAACAATTAATATAGTAATTATATATTATAAAATGAAAAAAAGGAACACCAAAGTAGTTAAAAAAGGGATGGGGTTAGAGACGATGGGCAAGAATAGCAAGATTTTGATTAGGAAACGAGATAAGGGAAGAGATGTGTTAGGAAAAGGAGCAGAACAGAAAGTGCAGAATCATTGAATGGGAAGAGGAAATGTGGGAGCATGTATAGGAAGGATATAGGCGAAGAATTTAAGACAAAGAAATCTGGCAAGAGAATGTGGTCAATAGTCCAGTCGCATGGGAGCGAACTAAAGCGCATTACAGATCTTGACACTTCCAAGCATCTTCTGTTTCCTTTTTCTTTCACTTCACTCTTGCCTCAACCTTGCCATTTTTCACATTCATCCTTCCATTCTTTCTTATTTATTTCTCTATCTGCTTCAATTTTTGTATTCACTTCTCAGCCAATTCTTCCTCCTCTAATAATTTTTAATCGAGTTGTCACACACACTTCTGTATGCACTCGCATTTATATAAATATACGTTTTGTATTTATCAAACCCTTGTGCTATGAAAATATATGGTTGAAAACAATTGTTAGGGTTTCGTAGGCCCAGGCAGAAACCATTATTGTTTCAAGGGGGAGGGGAGTTTGTCCGCCCGTCGTACTTTTTTCCAAGGAGGGCAAGTGAGGGAAGGTGGGGAGAAATGATGGCTGGGGAAATGAGTAGGGGGAAAGTCAGGGGAGATAAGGTGGAGCGAAGTAAGGAGAAATGAGGGGAGGGAAAACAGGGGGATTGATGAGTGGGGGAGTAGAGGCAATAAGGGCAGGAAAAGTAGGGGAAGTAGCGGAAATTATGTGAGGGAAAGTAGAGGAAATTAGGAGAAATGTAGGGAGGCGGCGTAGGGAATATGAAGGAGGTGACTAATGGGGAGTGAGGGAAAAGGAGGGGAGGGGGAGTACGGGAGAAATTAGAGGCATTGAGAGAAGGGGGAGTACAGGAAGTACGGGTAAGTAAGGGGAAATTAAGAAAGGTAAAGTAGGGGAAGTAGGGAAAGTAAGTTACGGGAATTGAGATGAAATTGTGGGAGGGGAACCAGGGTAATTTGGGGTAAATGAGGTGGCGTAAGGGAAGTGCGGGAAAATGAGGGGTGGGGAAGTAGTGGTAGCAACGTGAAATAAAAGCAGGCAAAGTAGGGAAAGTGAGAGAACATGTGGAAGGGAAATAGGGGAAGTAAGGGAAAAGCAGGGGAGGAAAGTAGTGGAAGTAAAGGGAAATAAAAGCAGGTAAAGTAGGAAAAGTGAGAGAACGTGTGGGAAGGGAAATATGGGAAATTAAGAGAGGTCAAGTGGGGTAAGTGAGAAGAGGGAAAGTTGGGGAAATGAGAATAGGGGAAGTGAAGGGAAATGAAGCGAGATAAATTAGGGAAAATAAAAGGAAATGAGGGGAGTGGAAGTGGTGAAAGTGAGGGGAAATGTGGGAAGGGAAATAGGGGAAGTGAGATAGGGGAAATGAGGAAGGAGGGAGTCGGGGAAGTGAAGGGAAATGAGAGTAGGAAGAGTAGGGGAAGTAAGGAGAAATGAGAGGTGTGACTGGAGGGACTGAGGAGAAATGGGAAAAATTAGGGGAGTGAAATAGGGGAAGTGAGGGGAAAGGACGGGAGTGAAATAGGGTAAGTGAGGGAAAATGAGGGAAGTGAAATAGGGTAAGTGAGGGGAAATAAGGAGAGTGAAAGTTGGGGAAGTGAGGGGGTGTGAGGTGAAGTAGGAGAAATGGTTAGAATTGAGAGATAGTATAGGCAAGGAAAAGTGAGGGATGGGGTAAGTAGAAGAAGGGCAGTGTCAGCTGGGGAAGCAAGGAGGGAGGGAAGTATAAGAGAAAGAAGATAGTAAAGGGGGTGCGAAGGGTGAAGTAACGAATTATTTTCTCTAAACGTGCGGCGCCTACTTTGATTTATTTTTTCAATACAATTGTTGGATACAAATATTCAATTCGAATTATTTTTCTGTTTTAAGACCTAGAAATAAAAGCTGTTCATTTTTTATGGCTTCTAGTTTAGAATTTTACAATTTTTAACACTTTTAATTTGTAGATTGTTCAATTTTGAAAGCTTCACATTCGTACAATAATGAACGTTTGAGTTTGAAATTCTTCAATTTTGAAGGTTTAATTTTCAGTATTAAACCCATCAAAATAATTGATCAAGAATTAGATTTGTTATGATTTGGATTCTTCTTTTAGTACTTCAAATGAAAATGCTGCAGGTTTGAATTTGATAATTGAAATAACCAGGAACATTTTTTGAAACCCGGGAAGAAAGTCTAGTGTCACTTGGCCTAAACCAGGTTGAATCGAGCCTGCATAACTTGAAACGCCGCGCCGTCCCATCCATCGGATGCGAATCAGAAGAAAATGAGAAATGACCAAGAGCAAGAGGCAAGAGGCAAGAGGGAGAGTTGGCAAGAGTCGTCTTCGTGACTGGGTTAGGGGAAGGGTTATGCAGTTAATGCTGCACGATGCGCGGTTATAGTTGCGGCTGCGGCCGCCCGAGATGGGGAGTATTATACATGGGTGGGGGTGGGCTGGGAATGGTGAACGGGGGTCCGAGATGACCTCGTGGCCCGGCACGTATGGGGCCCAGACTGCTGGGCCTGACTCCTGACTCCTGCTCTACCAGAAGGTAACCCTGAGTGAGTGGGGCCCCAGCCCACTGACTCGCAGCCTATACTTATCCTCCTACTAATACCACCACCACTACCACCTTCTGTTACCTTATACTTATTGCCTCTGGCTGGTCTGCCCTACAGGGTCTGTTATTATTATCTGACATTATCTATAATTCCGAAGCGGGCAGGAAGCCCACTTAGGGATTGTGATAGCCCCCGTGATTAAACCCCCTGCCCACCTTACATAGGTATACACCTACGTACTGGAACGTGTAGATACACGTGTACGGGTCCCCTCCGAGAGGGTCGTCGGCACATTGCTGCTGCTGTTGCGAATTTACGCTTTCGCGGATTCACGAGCCTGGCTTGATTACGCGATCAAGCGGGGGACAGGGACAGGGGAGATGGATTTTAACCTGAGAAGGGTTGAGTTTGAGCGAGGGATTAAATTTGATTATTTATGTCTTGGAACGTTATTATTAGTGGCTCCTAGTAGATAGAAAGCTACAGGTGCAGCTTTCTATTCTGTGGGGAGAAATTATTCCTATTAACGTGTCCATATATAGCGGAAAGTGAAGCTTATCAGATGACACTGGGAGATGATTCTGCAGTTCTGCAATTCTATTCATTTATTTTTAGATACCGATTTGCAAAAGAAGTTCTTTTGTTCAATAATATTAAATAATAGTTCTGCTCTTGATCAGAAAAGCATTTTATACCAAATCAATATTTCGCCATTTGCTATAACTGATTTGTTAGTGGATTAAGAAATTTTGTCATTTATTTTTTGTTGCCTTTTACGTCAAATTCATAAAAAGTCATGTTTAAAAAAAAAAGTGTTTTCCTGTGTATCAACGTCTTGCATACATTAAAAATCGGCTCCAATCAATGCAGTAATATTTGATCGAGCAGAGCGATCATATATTGTGTCGCAGTGCAAGTTTTACGTGCCATACGAGAAGTGTGAACTTTTGTCGGTCCACAAGCTTTTAGCAGCCCGCGAGCTTCTTTTGTAGACTCGACCGGCATGAAGCTCGGGCGAGTCAGGTTGAGTTTGCGAGCTCGAGATCTTTTGCACACCCCTACAAAATATTATATACACATATAATAAAGATGCCATCGATAGCAGTAGCTTGGTGGAGATTCTCAACTCGTCAAGATCTCGAACGTTAAGCAAGCGCGGGCGCGGGTATAACTCGGATGGTTGAGCTTTCCTGATTCTCGCTTGGTTGTGTGTTCGCTGCTTTTAACTGAGGATTTTATTTTTTTAATAAAAAATAACGTTTTTTTACATTCTAACGTTTTTTAATAACCGATTTTTTAGCTAAGGATGGGTGCGGGCTAGGTTAGCCCAAAAATGTCAAGTTTCGAATTTTCAAAATGTTTATGCACCAGTGCATTCCTATGGCCAAAATAAAATAGTATAACTTTTTTAAAACATTTTTATTAATATTTGAAGGTTCTGCCGGTTCTTTTTTTAGATCTTATGGATTGAACACTAATTTAATATGGGAAAAAGACACTTTTTTTCGTTTATATTTTTAACCACCGTAATAATATCGGATATTGATGTCCATTCGCAAGCTGTTTTATGACATATTGAAAATAATAATTGATTGAGTACGTCAAGCATTACCTGAAGGCTTATTGAGAGTGGGATATTCGGGGTAATTGGGAAAAGTGGGATTCAGACGAAGGGTTAACGTCTATCAATCCCCTATGTAGGAGGGGTTTAGATATATAAAAGCCTACAAAGGTATATATGGAAAGAATAAATAAATACATAACCAATAAAGATATACGTAAAGTTTGAGATATCACTCTTCGGCATGACTTTTGTCCTTCAAGACAGACTGTAAGATTCTTATAGGATTTTTGCCGAAAATTAAGAATCCGTTAAGAAAAACACTCCAGTATGTATGTACAGTTTTTTAACAGGGACAAAGGTCAGAAGCCCGCTTTTTTGTTAGTTTTGGTATCCTATAAAATAAATAGGATGTGCTAGCATTTTCTACTGAAAACTTAAACTTTTTTAAAAGTTAAGCTTATTTTAAAGCATTTTAATCTACAGACAAAATCCTATAAGAATCTCCCAAAGTGATTTAAAGGAAAGAAAAAGAGTCGAAAAATATCTGAAAGTGTATTCGAAGACATTAAAATAGCAACTAAATAAAGACCATATTCATTATATTAGTACTTTGTAATGTTTAAAATAACGTATTTGAGGTGCCAATTTCAAATGGCCCTTCGCCAGTCGTTATTCTCATGTACTTATTTAATTATTTACAAATATAACTCTAGATAATTCAAATCATTGTAGGAAAAATATTAAAGAATATTTCTGAATACTTGATAAAAATCATGAATACTTGAGAATACACTGAACCTGGAGTTAAGCACGGTTTCTGGCATTGCTTTGAGCATATCTCCGAGGAATCCAAACGTAAACAGTCAGTGGCGTGTGAACCATTTTCAAAGATTACGCAATATACGCGCGTGAGTACCCGCGCACTGCTCCTTTATCCCTACGCTGCTAGTGTTTCACACATGGGTGAGCAGTTAGTTGGAAAGTCTCCCTTGCTTCGCACATCACCACATTCCGAGGCTACACGAGGTCAGCAGTTCTAGAAATAGCATAACTTGAGGGCGCTTATCTCCAGGATCCAGTGTACTCGCTATTTCAGAGTATTGTAGAACATTTCAAAAGATTTAGGAATATTCTATAAAATTTCGTAACATTCTAAAAATACATTCTAAAGCCGGAATTTTGGAAATTTATGTTAAAATGACCGAAAATTTATTAATATTTTTGAATATCAACAATTTATTGCTACTTCCACTACTCATAATCAGTCTGTCAAGTGTCAATTCATAATGAAGCGAGGTTGGGATTCCGACAGTCTTGGAAAGTAATTTTGAATCAAAATGCGCAAGCACGACAGCTAGAAAAAGTAATCTTGCTTATAGTGCGCAAGCGCAGCAGCTTGTAAAGGTAATCTTGCTCAAATTGCGCAAGCGCAGCAGTTAAAAACATCTTTTTATAACTGCTTTTTACCACGGTTTCGGAATTGGTCACTTCCTGCCTCGAAAAGCAAACATTCCGTGCATGCGTTACAAAAAAATTATTACATAGAGGAGGGGAGGGGACATCTTTAATTCCAAAACTAATCCGTGGACGTTTTGCAAAATATTTTAGGATTTTAGAACAATCTACAATATTATAGAATATCACAGAATATTCTATACAACATTTCAGGGCCTTCTAGAATTATAATGGAATTTCAAAAAAATAAAGACCAATAAATAAAATTCGAAATCATTGTAGAAAATTCCACAATGTTGCAGATCATTTTTAAAGATAACATATTCGTCAAGAGACCAATATTCTATATGAGAACGTTTTAGAACTTTACCAAACGTTGCGAAATATTCTAGAAATTTCAAAAATATTACAGAATTTACAGCAAAATCTTACATAAATATAGAAAAATATATTAGACAATCCCAGAACATTCTTTAATGTTCGGATTGACAAAATTCTAGAAAAGTGGAAAAAATTCTAGATCATTCCAAAATATTTTGGATATTTCAAGAACATTCCAAAAATTGCAGCAAATTTTATAAATGGACGTAAATTCTGAAACAGCCAAGAACACTTCAGAATATTCAGATAACTAAATCTGGGGGTTCGATTACGTAGCTTTTTCACTTCACTTCCACTTACCCTTCACTGCTCCATTTATCTCCTTTCAAATGTTTCTCTTTTGATGAAAAATTTAAGGGAGATGAACCTGGCGGTGAAGTTAAGGTGAAAATTAAGTGAAAAGGTTACGTAATCGACCCCTTGAATAGCCACATCGAAAACAATAGTTCAGCTGTCCCAGCGAAACGTTTAGCTGGATTTCGTCTTCTAAGAAAGTATAGCTGTCTTACCTAAATATCTAGCTGTGTTACCTAAATATCGAACTCTTTTAGCTACATTTTTCTATCTACAAAATTTCTAGATGGCAAATTTTCGCTAAAACATCTAGATATTTAGGTAATACAGCCATATTTTCTTAGAAGTCGAAATCTAGCTAAAAATTTAGCTGGGACAGCTAAACCATTTTTTTCTGTGGCACACAGTACGGCCGAACCAATTTCAATTGTAAGGGATTTTAATATTGATTATAGTTCGCTGGTATCTTAAGAACATTTCAAGACCAAAAGCCAAAAAATCGTGTGGTAGCTTTTTTTAAATTCGATGTTTACCGCAAAAATATACAAAAGTCTTAGTGAAAACAAGAAATGTTGTCAATAAAACAAAATAAACGAACAAAATTATGATTTTCACTTTTCAAGTGAATAAAGTTTGAATTTTTTCGCATCGAAATAATAGAATAAATTATTTTTCTCGCAGGCAAAGATTACTCTGAAATCGGGGTACAGATTACACTTTTTTTCTGTGTTCAGTAGAGAGATTGGGAGTTTAGTAAATACAAATATTTTGGAACCCTCGCATAATCACATCTTGTGAGGCCCTGATTATGATTTGTTTTGTGTTTTTACTTATTGTTTCAATAATGTTGAAAATATTACACAAGCACACATGTTAAATATACATATGTACGTGAGGTACGATGTAGATAAATATTACGGAATGAAAATATTAACTTGGATAAGAAACGAATGGAGGGACAAGCTGAGAAGCACGGGTTACGTTAAAAAATTCTATGGAAAGCGTTCTACGGAAGTTCCATACAAAAATTCTACATTCTACTTCCATCTGGTAATTCTAAAAAAATGTCTAAAAACAAATTTCTTATGAAATGCATATGCCGGAACTACTATAAGCTTATGGTATCCAATCCAGCTATCGCCTGCCGCTCTCCGGATGATACTTTGACGGCCCGACGATCAACGCTTACAGATGGTAAGTAAAAAGCATCTTCCACAAGGAAATTAAGTTTAAAACGAACTTCAATGCCTCTTCCGTCGATACCTTACAGTCTTGATGTGAAAATTATGCACAAGGTGTGAAAATAATATCTTCCTAGAGAAAATTAGTTTCAAGCCGAGTGAGTTCCACGAGGACGCAACATCTAACCTATGCATATGAATGTAACAATAAAAATGTTTAAATTGGATGTTTTTTGGTTAATCAATTTTAGAAGCGTGGATTTTCAATGTTAAGCCATTCTAGAAGTTTTCAAGAATTTAAAATTTTTATAAAAGTTTATGATTTAAAAAGTAGAACTTTTTTTTACACGAATTATTTCAATATTCGTCGTATTAATTATTCGCTTTATTATATTCGAACAGAACAAAACTTTGTCTTTTCAATGCTGTTAGTAAACAAACGACTTATTCCCTTTTCATTATTTCTTTTTTTGAAGAAAACATGATACAATACATATATTTGTAGCATATGGGTTAAGATAATTTCGAGTGACATGCATATGCTTATCAGCACTAATGCATGCAGTAGTTGGTAGTTACAGTCATTGACACATACTGAGACAGACCTTAAAGTTCAACAAACAAGCAGAATAGAAACGTTTCCAGAGTTTGACTTCTAAGGTGGGATTACTAATATTAAATGAATGTTTAAAAATGAGTTTTAAAAGGAAACTATGATGGTTCATTCCTAAGGAGCGAACGTCCTTGTTCCAAAAACACGCAGGATGGCTCACTACTGATCTCTTTGCCTTTACCTGTCTAGTCTAAACAATTTTAGATGATTCGAACATTTTCTATAAAAGTTCTATATCTATATCTATATCTAGAACATTTCAAAACATATTATTCGCCATATTTTTTGCACTTTTGGGATCAGATTGATGCTTCTAGTGCTCGGTAATATCCGAAATTCATTGTAATGAAAATATTTTTAATGGTAAATTTGAAGGTTGCTATAGTAACAATGAAATGAAAAATATTCTACAATATTCATGAATAGCCTAGAACATTCTACAGCATTTCAAAACATTCCGAACATTCTAGAACATTCGATAATTTTCAGAGAACTTTGTATTCGGATACACGTTACTGAATATTGAAGAAGGACATTTCAGAATATGGCAGACTATTCGAATATATTTAACCCTGCGTTCCCCACGTGCAAGTGAGGTACACCGACCCCCACGTGGGGTCTACATGGACCCCAATCACTTTCACGACGCAAGCGGTGTGGAATCGCATTGGACCAGCGTCAAAAAATTATTTTTGCTTTTTAATAACAGGAACAAAAATATGGTAGATAATCAAAGCAAACAGGATTCAAGTAGAGAGTTTAAAATAAAGTTTAAACCTTATCAGATACAAAAGACAACCTCCTTATACTACTGACTAACGAAATCACACTTCAAAAATATAAACTGGAACAAACAAACACTACACTTTGAATATGAGAAAACTTCGCAAATTTGTATTGCAAATTCAGTCTTGAGGCATCAACTTGACAAGACTATATAAAACTAATAATAGCAACGTGGGGTCTGAGCGGACTTTAATCACGTTTTTCAACCAAAACATTAAGAAAAAAAGGGATTACATACCTCATAGATTAAAGCGCTCTTACTGGCGTCTTGAGAACTATTGAGAGGAAAAATATTCAACGCGACAGGCAACTGGATGCAAAATTTCAAATGTCATAAGGAAATTAGTTCATCTGGGGTCTGGCTAGACCCCACTGGGGGACGGAGGGTTAAAGAGTTTGAAATTATGTATAACTGAATGTAGCAGAATTCACTGTGGATATTCTACAAAGTTTGTTTGAGTCCATGCATATATACATTGCATTGAACTTTTCATTACGTCAACACATTTCTTATAAATATTAGAATATTGCAGCATATTTCAAAACATTTATTGAGAGGTCCTAGGTGAGGCTGGGTACAAAAAACTTGTATTCATAATATATCGCTCTACCTTTGCCAGTCCGTTCATTTAACAAACCATTGTGTTTGATACTTTGTCAGGAAAGGCACCTCTTAATATTGGTCCGTCGATATCGACAGATCTACCTGATGGACGCAATTTTACTATATCGTCCCACACGCAGCAAACAGCCTATCTGGTTGATCTGT
>CAKNWW010296529.1:0-19076 GCA_932074435.1 Andricus kollari | reverse complement strand
CTGAGATCTTCACTTCTGGGGAAGTTATTTTAGAAATTCTTGTATGATTAATTTCCGTAGGTAATTCTAATGGCTGTTCTGAATAATTAAAAATAGGTAAATCAATCTTGTTGTTATTCATACTGTATGTATCATCAGGAATAACATGCTATTCTCTATACAGATATTTGTAATAAAAATTTCGACCTGAATTCTGCATATTTCTGATGTCCACTTTCCAATAAACTCTTCGTCACAATACAAGCGTAACTTCTGGTTTTCAATTATTGAAAATGCAGGTGTTGTGGCCTACCTAATTTATTTTATTTTTTAAAATTATAATCCAATTATTCCTTCTTCAGGCAGGGGGAAGTTTTATGCTATAATATGGAATAATTGTTTCTTTCCAAAATATTTAATCTAGACCGCGTAGGTCGAGTCATGTGAGTCGTTTCCTATTATAAATTTTTTATAACATTTGAACAGTTTGCTAGTATTGGAGCTTTGTGTTTAATCAAGTTTATCGCTGCTTCGCCATCCACTAGAAATCTGTAATCTTTTCCTACTTTTCTTCCTCGCACAGGGTGGAGTCAATCAGAAACTGCTGACACTCGGCTGAGTTCTCGAAATCGAGCTGCTTTTGGATCTCGTTCGGTTTCATTACGAAAGATTCTAGGCAATCGTCTTCCTGCTATACCTGTCTCATGGGAGATGGTCTCGTTTGATATTGACCTTGCGGAAAATTATTAGCAAATTTTATGCAGACCTCTGTTTCACTTGCGTAGCCCTGGGCTTTGGTTAAAGTTAAAGGTGTAAGTACTCGAATCTGCAGTTATATCTCCCTTTTAAGGTTTAATAGGTATCAGTTAATTGCTTCCTGTTCTTCTAATTTTATTTTAATTTTCCCTTCTGTAGTATTTGGGTGTTGGGCTTGAATTATATAAATGATTTTATTGTGAATTTTTCTAAATCGAGATGTGAAATTTTGAACTGAGTCGGTCATGTCTTGTCTGCATGTTTCTAATCTACTCTTTAAGGCTACGAGATCAATCGAATGGAATTCTTAGCCGCGCCCGTTTTTTTTTTGCTATGATGAAATAAAGTAAAAGGTCAGGCTGGTGGCATCTCAATTGATATTTTTTAATGGACTTTGTGAAATTTTCAAGACCGATATCATTTTTTCAGCTTAATACTCCAGTCGTTCCTAATATATCATTAGCAGAGTTTGGGTCCGAAGAGGGAATCTTTCGATTTCTGGCAATTCTTCATTGTCATCGGATTTGTCTTCGGTAATACTTCCGCCCCTATTTGTTTCTGCAATGCCCAGTCGTCCTATTTTTTGGGCTAATTTATCGAATTCCTCTTTTCTGTTCATTTTTCATTCAAATAGATTTGCAGTAAGTGCACTCATGATGGTTACTACAGCATCGCATCGGGTATCCATACGTGCAAGGATTTGTGTTAGCTTTTCTGTTAAATTCTCGTCGGTTGTGTAATCGGAAAATACACGATACTGGGGGAATCTTTACAGTTTGAGTTCTAACTTATTTCATTTTTTTACCCTATTTGTAGTGTACTTAATACAAGAGTATTTGCAAGTATTGTGCTACAACAAGACTACGATACTATTGTAGTGAGTTTCTTTGTTAAGGGAAGAAAATACTCTGGGCAAACGGAGTAATTCTTACCCGAATCTCAAGACTTTACCTCACCTAATAAAAAGTGTAATATATACTTTTCATTAGTCTGCTTCCGCAGACAGTAAAGAAGATTTATACTCATTGAGATTCGCGTGTGAGAATTTTAAGCTGATTCTGGCAGGATCGTCAAAAAGTTATGCGTAAAATAGTAATTAAGACTTTTTTAAAGAGGCGCAATTCTAACAAATTAGAATTGAGGTACTTGATTTAGCTTTTACAGAGATATATTATAATTCATCATATCGTACGAACAGACTGCCGCACTGAGCCTTCAGTGTAGTTACATAAAAATATTTTAATCTATCAAAAAATAGCGTTGAGTAGTTTTGGAAGTAGGGTAGGTCGAGAATAGAAGGATCCTTCGGGAAGTCCTGAAAAAGTATGGCGTTAATGAATGGTTCCTAAAAGCAATAAAAACAATATATGCCGGTAGCAAAACGCGTGTGATGGTAAATGGACAACTAAGTGACTGATTCGATATTAGACAAGGTGAACGAGCACGAAAATGACATGAAGGCAATGGATTAGGCGAGTTATATAAATACCTGGGTATTCTTGAATCTAAGAGTATTCATCACGTGGCAGTTAATTAAAGCTTAACGACTCCCATCACTAATAGACTCGTATTGTTTCCGAAGAGTTCTCTCAACTCGGAAAACAAGATCAGGGTAATCAACATCTACACCATCCCTGTCCTTAGGTACTTCCTTGAGCTCATCAAATGGTCGAACACCAACCTTGAAAGGTTAAACAGAACCATCCGCGTAGGAATGACGAAGGATCGAATGCACTATAGTGATTCAGCGATTAAAAGGGTAGTTCTACCATGACATACAGATATTAGGGGCATTATACATTTCACGAAACAGTATACATCACAAATTATACAGTTGCGAGACCATTTTAACAGCAAACGAGATGCTGCGCTTTACAACACCATCTGTAAAGCGGACCTTGATTACACATCCTTGAATTTGTCCTCAGTGAAGGCCTTTTCTATCAGGGCAGAAACCATTAAGGCATTAGAAACGCAATGGAGACAAAAGGGCATCGATAGCGAGCACGCCAAAACATTACATCAACATGAAGTGGGTAGTAAGGCATTCAATATTTGGGTCAAAGAAGGGCGACATGTTTCCAGGATCGGAAAAATTCGTCATTGCAACTCAAGACAGGTTTGTCAGCGCCAGAAATGATCGCAAACACGTATTAAACGAAGCCGTGTTTAACCGGTGCCGATTATGTGGATATACAAACGAATCCATCCAGCACATTATTGGTGGTTGTCGCGTAATGGCTCTCAGAGAATATACGCACAGGCATAATGATGTGGCGGGATTATATATAAACAATTTGCCCTTAACATAGGACTTTTAAGAGAATGTATTCCTTTCTATAAATACATTCCATCGCCCGGTTTATAAAATAAAGATTACACTTGTAGTGTGATGTTACTATCCAGATGGATCATTATATTCAAGGCAGTCTACCCGATATCGTAATGAATGAGAAAAGAGTGGATCTACATTGACATTGCTTGTCCACTTCACCGAAATTTGCAGGCAACTTATACAACTAAGAGCCATAAGTATAGCGAGTTAAGGCATAAGGCAAAGACAATATAGAGGAATGTGAAACATGCATCTATTCATCGTATTGCGATTTCGGCTACAGGCAATGTACATCCTAGATCATCAGGAAGAAGGAGACTAAAAACCTATGGATAGGCAGATGGTAGCTCTAACCAAGCATCTAGATGCGGCTAGTGTCACCTTCAATGCTCGCAGCCGCTGTGTAAGGATAATAGCGGTAAAAGCTGAACTTCAAACTACACTATTCCCTCTACTAAAACATCATCGCAAAAGGTTTAAAAAAAAAACTAAATTAATTTATAACATCCTCATCTCTTCAGGCACTTGACTTAGTCCGTGGGATATTTTGAAAAACCGGGTTCACCGGAAAACAACTTGAAAAGTAATAGTAATAATTCTCATGGAGAGCCTCGGTGGCTCAGCTGGTTAGGTGCTTGAACTTCACGTTAGAGGTCCGGGGTTCGATTCCTCAGCCGGTACCTCAGAAAAGGTACTTTCATCGTATTTTGCCGAGATTCTGGTGGTTTGGATCCCACCGCAAGCTGTAGGTCTCCCGATTATGCACTGCACTGCAACCCATTCCGTGGATGTTGTTCTTACGAGCAGCCAGAGAAAGGGTTCAACCAGAATCACCATTTAAGACACATCAGCCAGGTGCCATTCAGCTTTCGGCACGGTTGTTACTCCTCCGCTTGGGGGTTTTTTCTTCGGGACGATCACTGGACAATTGTCTGTGACTGCTTCTTAATTATTATTGCAAGCATATTCAGCAGAAACCCTTGGTACTGGGACCATATATCCGTAACCTGAGCACGCATGCAGCGGCTTTGTCATAGGGCCTACGGTTCGATTCCAAAGAAACTGAAACAAACAAAATCACATGGCAAAAAGATATATATGTATATGACTATTTTAATTATTCATATATTTTTGTTTGGCAGCTTCTGAAGACTCTATTATATCGAAATCTGAATTAGAAAAATCGCGGTGGGTACGGGGACACATTTTTTGAGACGTCTTACATTAAGGACGTTGATCTTAGTTCCAGTTGGTGAAGCATTGACATCTCAGTATCTGATTTTAAAGATGCGTTTTCTGGAGATAAAACTTTCACGCTAATACAATTAGCTGAACTGACATCAGCGTCCCTAAGAAAACTAAAAAAATAACCGCGTGCCCACTGGGATCTTTCTAACTTAGATTTCGATAGTATAATGGCAGCTATTTTGATTAGTCCCTCTTACAAAAAGGAAATAGTGGTACCTCAAATTATGTTAGTAGATATCACTAACTCTTTTAGTAAGTTAAACTACCCACACATAGTCGTTTACCATACCCAGATGGAATTCTGAGAAACTAAAGTAGTCAGTATACATAATTAGATAGTAAAGAGAATAACTCGTAGCTTAACTGAAAAAGAAAATAGTTCACGCAACAGACACCTTAGTTTACCCTGAGCGCATGATGAATGTACCTGTAGGTGATACCAACTGCCGAGCGTGCAAGAAAGTACCAGAAACACTTGGACATGTTCTCAGTGGATGCTCAGAGTATGCAGAGTACGGGTACATAAAGCGACAAAATGTCGCTCTGAAAGTGTTATATTACCATCTTAGGCACTTCTATGGCGTTGATCTATTGCTCGTCTTGCCATGCGCCCAGGGGGAACTGGAGTCCGTTGTGGAGAATGATGAGTGTAAGATCTACTGGAATTTCTCATTCTCCACCACTCAACGTATCAGTGCTACAAAGCCTGATATTGTCCTCCAAGATCTGAAGACCAAGATAATTTACATGGTGGAAATCCCGGCACCATCCGATGGAAATATCACGGCAAAGGAGGAAGAAAAACGGGCGAAATATCAAGCACTTCTTTTCCAGCTGAGCAGGCTGTACCAAAGCTTAATTTCTTAACCAACGCAACAACATTCCGACCTGCCAGCATCAGGCTCATTCCATCGCGAATTGGATGTAAAAGGCTTTTCTTCTGTGATCACTTCATCTGGTCCGCCAATACTGATCCCCATAAAATTCTACAAATATTGGTAGCTCTAACAAATATCCAGAGGTAAAACCATCATCTCCAACTATCCCGTCTGCCGCGTAAGATCATCCGCGGCTGGAGACCTGACTCCAAGGAACAGTGTTGCACGATGTTATCTAGCGTAAATTTCCCGCTCTTGTTTACCTTCTAAGACAGAAGAGGCAGCAGTGGATGACGTACACGTTCCAGTTGTGTCGGGATTGGTTGCTTTAAGGAACCATGATCGCAGCTTCCGTAGCTTACAACTTCTCATAAGAAAGCATCCGGAGGCGAGTGTTGTCACCTCCAACACTCACGGCCGCTGTGTAAGCATAACAGCGGTAAAAGACGAAATGCAAACTACACCATGCTTCTAATTTTGTACCTACAAGATCATCGCAAATGATTTCAAGCATCGTATTAAATTAAATAATTGCATCCTCATCTCATCAGTCACTTGATTTAGTCCGTGGCTATGATGGAAAACCGGGTTCTTTTTAACGCGAGAACAAGTTTGAAACAAAATAATAACTAGCTATCAATAAATACTATCTGTAACTAACTATCTATAACTTAAAATGGCTTAAAATGATATATTTTGAACACTTACAAATTGATTGATTTATTCTTCAATTTAGAGCATTGCAAGTATTAACATAGATTAATATTTTTTAAGCAGAAATCTTTGAAGTATTATATAATATTTATAAAAATTGCAAATTTTTCAGTTGAACGGTATTGCGTGTAGAATTGCTCAATTAAAAAATATTAAAAGCTTCCATTTAATACCTGTATATTGTTAAGCCTTTGGAGTAAAAATTTTGTAAATAAAAATGTTTTAAGCTTCAATTTTTAAAGTTTACAATTCAAAAGAGTTCCACTTTGATTGCTTTAATTTGCAATTCAGTTTTGATTATTTTAAATGAGAAAATTTTCTGCTTTACAGCAGCTGTTCAATTCTTTTATTTGAATGACCATGAACATTTTTTTCGAACCGGAAAAATGCGGAGAATGATTAGCAATTTTATCCTTAATTAAAACGGGTTAAAATGATATAACTTTAAACATTTACCAATTGCATCGAGTTTGCCTTTTATTCATTATTTAAAGGTTTCTAAAGTCAGATCAAAATTTTTATGATATGTCTAACGTTATGGTTCCAATCGTCATTCGAATTTGAACTAAAGTTTTTTATACAACGGGAAGAACTTCATGTTGCTTCAAATGGAAATATCCTTATTTAGAAATCTCTAAATGATATTGTCGAGTTCGATTGTAACGATTCTCTTGTAACGCTTACTGTACGTGTGGAATATGTCTCCTCGTGTCCTCGTGGAATAGCAACGCATAAAACTGGCAAAATCACTTTTTTCTAAACTTAATTTTAATTCTGTTTTTCCCCCTTAAATCATGCTCAAGTGGACAGTTTTAGGAAAGCTCTAATGAAATTCAGATAAAATACCCTCTATAGTATTTTAAAGATGATTGTGTAAGAGAAAAGTTATCAGTTTTATTAAAACAAGGTCTAAAAACGATTTTCCTATAATCTTTGAGCGCTTAGTTTATCAAGGGAAGCTTAAACAAAGAAGAACTTTCTATTAAGAAGTTGTTTAGAAAAATATAAAGAAGTTTACTGTGAAGGGTTTAAGAAAAACATTTAAATTGTTTAAAAACTGTGAAGGTTAACCTCCAAGCGGTCGACTAATCTTGCATTCGTCTTCCGACTTAAGGGTCCTGGAAATCGAATGTAAATCGCAAAAATGGGATTCAGGCCACACGGTGAAGCCATTTTCTCTGATTTTTTTGTATACAGACTCTGAAGAGTATAGAGACTCTCGGTACAGCTCGATTTCTTCGGAGAAAATTCTATTTTCTATGCAAAAATTAAAAGAAATAAATTGTCGCCGAGCGCATCTTTGTAGTGATGTGTTATACTATTTAGTGAAGCAGGGAGTGGGTCCTTTTTGACTCAGGTTACTTATTGTCCGTCTGTCAGAAGTAAACTTTTCTTAGAGACATGCAAAATTGATTGCATTCTGAAGCCGGAAAAAGATTGTGGACGATTTCTTGATACGTACAAAGTTCTACTTTTCTCAAAAATAACTATCTTAAGGCATATTATATATTACATATTACATATTCAATAAGGGAGAAGGATAATGAATAGACACATGATGACATACGATTAAAAAGACATATTTATTATACGATGAAAAATATCAAACGAATATGGATTTTATTACATTTTTACACTCATCTTAACTCTCTAGTTGAATGTAATTCTTTTTAGGACATTCGTACGTACACGAGAAGTCAAGTGCGTTAATAAAACGCCACCAATTTCATGATATGCAATGTCTAGATAATAGTTTTTAAATTTCGACGATAATCGTGCATGAAGAACACCTTTGTAACCATTATTTTTCTCTTTTTTTATTGCGTTAAAAACAAATTTTT
The DNA here is from genome assembly GCA_932074435.1 of Andricus kollari. Classification (NCBI taxonomy): domain Eukaryota; kingdom Metazoa; phylum Arthropoda; class Insecta; order Hymenoptera; family Cynipidae; genus Andricus; species Andricus kollari. The sequence goes on along the minus strand of CAKNWW010296529.1, from coordinate 11,325 downwards.
CAGATGGTTGAGGTAACTTTTCAGAAATACAATGATCAGTTAGTAATGTTACAATTTCAGACACGCAATTTTCGACAAAGCCACACAGGGCTTTCAGCATACTAGCATACTCGTCTGCACACAAAAGAACATTCTTCAAACCAATGAAAGTGGTTTTTTTTTCACTGCAACAGCAGGTACATACACTTTTTGTTTTTTCGCTTCACAACTATTTTCACTATTTTCACATTCTGCAAACAGGTCCAGGTATACTGTCGAAAAGAATGGTCTTTTCTCCAAAAGATGTTGTAAATATCACTTTGTAGTCATTTATCTCAATGGAGTCAGTGTGATCTGATGAGGGGCGTTTGTCATTTTCAAAATAATCGTCGATGATATTGGTCTGTTGCAGGAATTTCGTCCATGTTGGCACCCCAAACGTGATTCCTTGTAGTTTATTAGTAACAATGTTGACAATTGGTTCAAAACGTCCATCTGTCTGTAGTTTCAATCCAATAATTACATTCTTACTGCAGGAATTATTGAGAGCATACAGTGTAGTTAAGATAAGATGCTTGGTTGTTCTACGTGAAAGCTTAACTTCTGCCATGTGAACTTTGTTTCTTTTATTGCTTGAAGAAGAATTATTATCACCATCGTTTTTAATAGATTGTAAGGTGATAATATTTGCAATGTCTGATTTTGTCGGTTTTATGATATTTTGAGACATTGCACTTATTGTGTTAAGATATTCAGAGGAACTAATATACGAAGAGCCATAGACGCAGCTTATGTATCAAAAGAAACGGATATACGGTGGTGGGGGGCTGAAAACGTGCCTGAACACGGTTCATATAGTGTTATTCAACTATGAGAGGGTTCTAGTTAGGTAGTGGGGTAATCCATAGCAGTGGGGACAATTGTAAAAGGGTAGGGGTAGATGGATTTTTTTAGATGGAGGGGAGAGAAAACAAAAATAGCTCAGTCAAATTTTTATTTAGGTTTATATATATATAAAATATTTTTAAATACATGTTGAGTAAGAATTAGTAAAAAAACGCTTACTAATGCACTTCAGTATAGTCTTTTTCTTACTAATTACCAGTTACGGGTAAGTAATTCGATTAGTAATTTTACTGATTGAGGAAAGTTTACTAACAACTAGTCAAAAACTTCACTACTTCAGAATTACGATATACAAGGTAAGAAAAAATTGTTAAGACATTTAAATGATGCAATAATTATTTTATGAATTTTTAAAATAATATATCGATGGAAATTTTGTTTAAGGGTCCCAATAAAATTAGTCTAGACCTTACCTTTGCTTAAGCAACACTGAACCTAGATAATCACCCAAGTTTTATTGTGATTCTCTGATTCCCAAGTTTTAAGTGAATTAAGAGTGATTGATAAGAAAAGTGAGTGAAGGGCCCCAAATTTAAAGAAGGATTAAAAGTTCTTGATAAGAAAAGTGAGTTTAGTGTCCCAAATTTAAAGGAGGATTAAAAGTGCTTGATAAAAGAAGTAAGTGAAGTGCGATTAATTCAAATTCGAATCAAATTAAAAAAAAATGTGTGACAGTGGTTTAAACAACGCCAGGATTACCCATGATGCAATCAGTGAACATCTAGCTGCAATGGCTGGCTTGGAGGCTTACCTTGCTGAATGCACTTCGGCTGTTGGCTTAGCCCAGCTAATAAATGAGGCAAGGGAGGCAAAGAACAAGGAAGTACTTGTCCGGAGCATCCCAGCAGCAATCAAAATGAGACATTTACTGGAAATTGCAATCGAAATTGTAAAGGAAACAGTAGGTTAGTGAAGAATTAAAATCTTATTTATTTTTTTACTTTTTTTATCGTCATTTGATTTAAAAAAATCAAAATCTTGTTAAAAATTGAAAATTTAATGATTTTTATAATTTTCAAATAATAAATTGATATTTTTTTCCACAGAATCTTGCATCACCAATGAAACTCCGTCTATCCTGGAAACCTACACGGGGTCCGAGAAGAAAAGGAAACGGGCAAGTAATGGTGTGGCCAGTACTAAAAAGGCCGCAGGAAGATGCCCGGCGAAAAATTCGAAGAAAAATAAAGTAAAAGCACCCCCAAAAATGCTAACCCAGACGGTATACGTCGTTGCTGATGATGAGGTGGACATAATTTCGGTGGAACGCGATCCACGAATAAAAAAGAGAATGAACATCAGCAGCAACAACAACAGCAACATTTACAACAGCAGCAGCAACAACAATAGGCTAAGTTGGAGACAGATGAGGCAATACAAAAATTGGTAGAGGATAAACATGCAGAGGCAAAGTTATTGAAAAAGAAAGCCGTCGAGAGAAGAATCAGGATAAAACAGATCGAGGAGAGACGGAAAAATGAAGAGAAACTATCTAAAGCCAATGCCAGAAAGAAGCAGGAGGAACAGCGAAAATTGGTCCAGAAATAGAAAGCGAGAAAAACCTGGATCATTAAAATAAAAGGGATAAGGAAAACTCTTATGTGACCTTAAAAAAGAATGTTAGGAAGGTCACAAAAGAGTTTCGGAAAGAAAAAAAGGAGGCTCTGCAGGATTTGGAACCGAACGTTGAGGAAATGCTGGCAGCATTGTTATATAAATAGGAGAGAATCTTTCAAGGTAAAATTATACTATTAAATATACAAATACATATTCGAAAAAAAAAATTTTGTAATAATTTCTCTCAGATAATAATTTTATTGTTTAATTTTTACAGAATGTCAGAACACCATACAGGACATCGTAATGGTTGAAGCTGATGCAGGCCAGCAGGAGGCTTTCGACAATAAATCTTCGCAGGTTTCTGGACCATCGAGAATACCACATATGAACATCGGTACGTCTCAGGTTGCCGGACCTTCCAGAGCCCCAGACGTACAGGCATTTATTTGTAAAATAAGTGAAATTGTGGAGTATATCCAGAAATTCGGGTTGTATGGATTGAAATTAAAATGTAAAATTTCTCCGCCTGGCGAGAATAACCCCGTAGAAGGGCTCGAAGCGGCTTTTCATGAGCATTTTGATTACTTGACAGTTTGGTGCGATCCAACAGATGTTGTATGTTTAGTTTTTTGTTCCGACGGATTCGGGAAAGGGGTAGCGTGGAAGGCTTTCATTCCATTTAAAGGCTTGTCTTTTGAAGACCTGTGGCACCTTTTTGCAAAAGTTGTACAAAGTGCCACAGGTTTTGAAATCGACGATACTTTTCATATAGAAATGACCCGTGTTCAGGTACCCGCCGGTAAAGGTCGCGTTAAGTTGCAATCCGACATTTTTAAGCGATCAGTATTGACAATAGATAGCAAAGAAAATACATGTTTACCACAGGCGATCGTAGCTGCAATATCCAAAGGGAAATTGATGGCTGACAAAAATAACAGCGAGTTGAAAAATTACTGGCATCGAAAGCGCGAGAAAGGGGAAGTGCTTCAACGCACTGCCGCTAATAGACTAACGCTAGACGCCGGTGTTATTATACCGGAAAATGGATGTGGTTTTCCAGAATTTTTTAAATATCAGAAATTTCTATCAAAAACTCAGATAGCGCTAATAGTGTACCATTTTGATAGCTTTGGGTTAGGAAAGGAGAAAGCTTTTTATGGCGGCAGTTCAGAAATTTTGAGTAAAGGTGAAATAATTGAACAAAATATTTACTTGCTGTATGAAGGTGCCCCAAAATGCCATTTTTCGTCAATTTTGTCTTTAATGGGTGCCGGGGGTAGTAGCAAGTTTTGTGCACCATGTAATAAGGCTTATAAGAAGTATTCAAAATTTGTGGTGGCTGTTCAAAATTAATCAATCATTTAGATGATAAGGATCATAAATGTGGCTTTTCAAAATGTGTTACGTGCAAAAAAGTTTGTCCAGACAATCATTTGTGCTACATAACACCAATTGGGAATCCGCGTCATGATAAAAAAGTTGCATATATTTTTACGACTTTGAAACTCAACAGAGTGAATCTGTCGTTGGTCAGGAATCCTGATCCAAATGTACGCCGTAAATGGTGTGGTATTAGGCAATACATTTTTGTCAAAGATCCGGTTTCTGCATTCACAAAGTTTGCCACTTGAAAATTGGATCATTTGAGTGAAATCGTATGTATTGCCCAGAATTCGAAAGGTTTTGATGCTCAGTTTATTTTGAATCATCTCATTAAAGAATAAGGCTTAAGAAATCCACCTGAAATTATTTTAAATGGGACCAGTATCTTTTTGATGAAGGTAAATCAAACCCGATTTATTGACAGTTTGAATTACCTTCACATGCCATTAAGTCAATCGGCTAAAGCTTTTGGCTTAGAAGAGGCAGAAAAGGGTACATTTCCCCATTTATTTAATACTCCTGAGAATCAAGAGTATATTGGGAAAATACTAGATGAAAAATATTTTTCAACTGACACAATGTCTTGTGAGGCTCGGGAGTCATTTTACGAGTGGTACGAAGAATGTGTCAGGTCAAAATACAATTTTAATTTCAAAGAAGAATTGAAATCATATTGTATGAATGATGTGGATACTCTTCGTAAGGCGTGTTTGGCTCTCAGATCATTATTTCTCAAAGTAGCCAATGTAGATCCTTTTATTGAGAGCATAACGATTGCATCGGCTTGCTCAAAAGTGTTTAGAAAAAATGATCTGAAAGCTGATCAAATAGGTGTTGTACTAAACGGTGGTTATAGGCGGGCTGCTAAAAAATCGAGAAGAGCCATCGAACGGTTATTAGCCTTAGAACGGGAATTGGACATCGATATTACTCATGCAGGAAGGACACGAGAATTTAGATTACCAGAGGGCTTTCTTGTCGATGGCTATTATGAAAATAAAGAAGTTGATAGGAAAGTAGTTTACCAATTCCATGGTTGCTACTGGCATGGGTGTCCTGATTGCTTCAAATTGAATCGGGATAAAAAATCACATTTGGTTAAAAATTCAGAATCACAGAATGATCATTTTGAACGAACAAAAACTCAAACTGATCGACTTCGCTCATTACGGTATGAGGTAATCGAAAAGTTGGAGTGTTCCTTTGATATGGAAAAAGTTCAAAATGATGATTTACGTAGTTTTTTAAAAGACCACCCACTTTTGATGACCGTGGCATTAAATCCTCGAGATGCATTCTATGGGGGTGGAACAGGTAATACATTTTGGTATTATGAGGCTAAGAGTAAAGTGAAAATTTCATATCTTGATGTTTGTTCACTTTATCCATTTATTTCTAAATATGGCGAAATTCCCGTAGGTCATCCCAAAGTTTATATTGGTGATTACTGCAAAAGTTTAACTGGTGTAAACTATGATTTAACTAATGTTGAGGGATTAGTCAAATGTAGGGTATTACCTCCTACTGACAAATATTTACCTGTTTTACCTCTCCGTATGCACGGTAAGCTCATGTTTCCTCTTTGCAATACTTGTTGTAAATGACAACTACAACAAGATCGCCCACATGTAAATGGTACAAGTGAGAGAGAAATAGAAGGAACATGGGTTTCCGATGCGCTAAAAGTAGAAATTCAAGAGGGTTATAAAATTACCGCCAGTGGATACCCTGCCTATTGCACTGATGAGGCATCGAAAAACGCATTCATTCAAAATATATTACAGTCTGAAGGTATAGGCCTAGATCCGCAAAACATTAAAAAGAATCCGGGGTTGCGCTCGTTGGCTAAACTTGTTCTTAATTCATTTTGGGGGAAATTTGGCAAACGAGAAAATATGCCGAAGACTGAGATCATTCACAGTCAGCAAGAATTGCTGGAAATTGTCAAAGTCCTGACAAAATTCTCAACAGTGTCTTGCTGTAGACGATAATAGTATGTATGCCTTATGATTGTACAAAAGTGAATCTGTGACACCATCGCCTATTACCAATGTGGTTATAGCAGCTTACACGACAGCTCAGGCACGCTTGAAGTTATTTACTTACTTGAAGCAACTAGATCGTCGTGTCCTTTATTTTGACACGGATTCCGTTATTTTCGCCAGCACTAAGGAGCCAGATGAGTATTGTCCAGATATAGGTTGCCTATTAGGTGATTTAACTGATCAACTTGAAGTTTATGGTTCCGGTAGTTTTATAGAAAAATTTGTCTCAGTAGGTCCCAAATTTTATGCATATAAGGTGCGATCACCTGATGGTAAAAACCATAATGTTTGTAAAGTCAAAGGTTTCAATTTAAACTATAAAAACTCTGAAATGATAAACTTCGACTCAATCTGTGATCTCGTTATTAAAAAGACACAACCAATTAAATTAAAATTTAGTAGCATCCGCAGAACACCTTATCACCAGGTAGTTACAAAACAGGAGGAAAAAATATTTTGTCCAGTGTACACTAAAAGACGATTAGTTGAAGGATATGACTCTGTACCATTTTGCTTCATTGCACAAGATGAATAATTTATTTCTTTTTCATCCATACAAGTCGAATTATGAAAGTTTGAAAAATCACTCTCTCTCTCATTCCTATACACACAGACACAACTGCTATTGCATCCTGAAAAATAAAATAATTGTATGTTTATTCCGTATGATTTTTATTTTATTTTTTTTTAATATATTCTTCTACCTGCTAATAATAAGAACTTTTACTTTTTGTTTTCGGTTGCAAAATTTGGACTGCTTGGGGATGATGACGATGACACATTTTTCGAGCAATGCGGACTTTCACGATAATTTTCGTGGAGGGGCTCAGCCATACAGTGTTCACTTGTGAGACATAAGTGTCGATTTATTTCACGATTGAAGTAAAAAAACAATAATTTAAATCTATTCATTTTCCATTTTAAAACAATCAGAATATATTTGAAAATCGAATTCAATAAAATAAAATTTACTTTAAAAACCAAAACATTGTCTATAAATTTTTATTTATTATCCCGAAATGCCTAAAAATAATTTCCTATTATTATATAATCAAAAACAGAAAACATCACCTAGAATAATATGATTTTATACATAATTTTTCTAACCTGACACAGGCAGTCAGAAAATAGCTAAAAACTAAGGTTTTGCGGCAATGGTCCAGCGCGGCGCGGCGACGGTCGCACGCCCTTGTAAGCTAATCTCAGGGCGTGTTAGAAGGCGCATGTCAAAATAAGCTTGTTCATTGACGTAATGGAGAGCGGTCAGGGGAATCAGCTCAAACCCCTGACCACGCGGATAGTATCTGATTGATCGATTCCTAGAAAATAAGAAAAGCATGAAAAAAAATTCCTGCTTAGAGAATCAAGATATTATATAAATAATAATAACTGATTTAATTTGAATCATTGTCTATTATGGACGCACGCTGGAAGCATCCGTTCACATCGTTGGTATGTGGACCAACAGGTTGTGGTATAACTTTTTTTGTAAAAAAGTTCCTCCGTGATCTAAATAGTGTATATGATACACATATTGAACGTATAATTTTTTACTATTCCTAGTGGCAGACAGCATATAAAGAGTATGAAAAAAACCATAGAATTTCGTGAAGGTTTACCACAATCTTCTGATTATTCCAACGATCCTAGAGCTAAACTTATAATCATCGATGATTTAATGAGGGAATCTTCAAATAATACAATTGTAGATCTATTTACCAAGGTTAGTCATCATAAAAATCTCAGTGTCATCTTTATTTCTCAAAATCTTTTTCATCAGGGTCATGGTAAAATAGATATTTCTCTTAATGCAAACTATATTGTTGCTTTTAAAAAACTGCGAGATCGTGCCCAAATTCAACATCTAGCTCGGCAAGTTTGCCCTGAAAATCCACGATTTTTATAAGAAGCCTATCAAGATGCCACTCCTCAACCAAATGGTTATTTACTTCTTGATTTGAAACAATCTACCCCCGAAAATGATCGATTTCGGACTAGTATATTTCCATATGACCCTTATCATTACGTTTATGTAGCTGTCAAAGCTACAAAGAGAGGCAGTAATGAGGGACAACTACCAGTTGCACGATTGTAATGATATCGAAAGGTGGTAAGTCAATCGGGAAGAAGAATGCTATAGTTTTGCATGCTCTTGGTCACCTGAACCCTGATCAGCGACGTGCTGTATTGAAAACCTCAGACGCCCGACTCATTAAATGTATTTGTGAGTGTGCTTTAAACACTCGATTGGAAAATGTACCACTTAAGAAGCAACAGACATTAAAGTTAAAAAAACAAAAAAAAACTTCTTCGCAAATTAGCAGAGACACATGGGACCTGGAAAAAGAAGAAAAACTTTATTGTACAAAAAGGTGGATTTTTACCTCTTTTACTTGCACTAATCATTGGCGGCTTAATATATAACTTGTTTAGTGGCTCATCCTGAATAGAAACCATTTCATCAGAAAATATAGAGTATGCTAGAAAAATGGTACTTATCCCAAGTGATCACGTGGATAAAATGCAACATTAAATGCAAACTTTAAAACAGCCAACTTTAAGCACTAGTGATGCACAAATTATACCCTCAATTACCGGGTTAACTACGCAAACACCTGGTAATAATCTTGGTAGACTTGATGCCGAAATGAGCCGTATCTTATTTTCACCTTCTCCAATAGATGAGCGTGGAAAGTGGAAAATATATAGTCAGATGTTAGAAAAATTTATCTTTTTTGTTGATGAGGATAGAAAACCACCTGCTGAGAATAAAGACCAAAATGAAGACACAGACAATCAATCATCCAATGGAGAATTTCTACCTGTAGAAGCCATTACAGCATCAGTGCCTAACACTTTTCAGGCAAATAGTATTTTATTACTCAATCATTTAAGAAGACCGAATATTACTAACAGAATACGATGGGATAAAAATGGTTCAGTTTCTATTGACGGACAACGTATTGAAGATTCAAATATTACAGATCTCATTAACGATGCATTAAGGCATAGAAAAAAATTCGTTCCATCTGGTAAAGTTCAGTTCGCTCATATTCTTCGAGAGCTTGGTATAACACGAGAACTCGTGAAAAATAGAGAATACTGGAGAGTTCAAACAGATAAACAGTTGGGGCGAGACATCAGTAATAGATGAAACTCTACATTTCACCCCCTTATAACAGACGATGCAACTACAGACGAGGCTGGCGTTTCACATAAACTTGGAGAAACTTCAAATATAAGAACTCGTCCAAGGATTCGTAGCAGATTAAAAAAATATGAAAGACACAGTCAGCGTGGGTCAGGATTAATAACGAAGTGGCAGTCTTTTGTTTTAAGATGAAACTGTTAGAAGAAATATACTACAATCCAAGTCATCCGGCCTCCTACAGTGGCGCTGAAAAAATAGTTCGTGCAGCGCGAGGAAAAGATTCTAACACTAAAGTACTTGAGTGGTTAAAGTCACAGGACACATTTACGAAATATGGGCCTATTCGTAGAAAATTTCAAAGATCACATTATAATGTTAGCTCTATTGATAACGTCTGGGACGCTGACTTAGTTGACCTACAAAGATTGTCAACTTACAATAATAATTATACTTTTCTACTAGTAGTAATTGATGTTTTAAGTAAATTTGCCTGGGTTGAGCCTCTTCGAAATAAAACTGCTTTAGAAGTAAAACATGGTTTCGAGCGTATTCTTCAGAGAGGTAACAATCGCGTACCTATCTGCTTACAAACGGATAAAGGGAAAGAGTTTTTAGGTGCTACTTTCCAAAAATTTTTGTCAGATAATGGAATAAAATTTGGAGTAACATGGGACCCTAATGTTAAAGCAGCCGTAGTAGAACGGGTTAATCGAACTCTCACAGAACGCATGTGGCGTTACTTCACGCATCAAAATAATCGACGATATATTGATATCTTGCATCAAATTGTAGATGCTTACAATAATGCCAGGCACAGTAGTATCAAAATGGCACCGGTTGAAGTTACTGTATACAATGCGTCCAAAGCATGGGAAAATATTCAATCGCGATTCAGTAAGGAAAAGAGGTCTACAAAAAATCCTAAGTACAGTGTCGTGGTCAAGTTAGAATCAGTCGCGAGAAGGGCGTCTTTGAGAAAGGTTACGAGGCAGACTGGAGTGAAGAAATATTCCTAGTGAAGCGTGTTCTAAATCGAATACAATCACCTTTTGTTTATGAGTTGAAAGATTTAGCAGGAGAAGAAATTGATGGACTTTTTTAAGAGCAAGAATTGACAGGTGTAAAAAATATAGATATAGCTGGGGAAGAAATTCAGGATTGAAAAAATATGACAGACTAAAGGCAAGGGAAACAAAAAACAATTTCTTCTCAAGTGGATAGATTATCCTGATAAATTAAATTCTTGGATTCCAGCTTCAAATTTAAAAAAAATTTTAAAATGAATGCTGATCAATTTTACCTTATTTTATCAGGCACTAGTAGTATGAAATAATTTCCGAGAATAGCACTTCCAATTTTGTAACACAGCTACCACATGAGATTCGGTTGCAAGGACAGTGATCAAGTATCGCTCACAGAAATACAACTTCCTCGTACATTTCTTCATGTAAGACACGATGATTCATTTGAAAATCGTATCGTCCTTATGAACAGTGGGACTGCAGACTTTGAATACCCACAATATGATGGTAATAGCAAAAATAGAAAATCCATTCAGAAAGGTATTGATCTTCTTCACAAAAATAACGTGCCTATTAGTATGAAAAAAGATAAAATGACTGATGAAAATATGGAAGATAAGTTAGAAGATGCAATAGATCTTATGGTCCTAAGAATAAAGGCAAAGGATGAAGAAATGTCTTTTCTTTGGAAAAAACTCCTTGTTAATTTCTTTCAAGCGGGTCTTTATGCCAATACTGTGTCTCTTTTAAATAATCTAAACAGTCTTCCAGAATTGAATCGACATATTAAATTTAAATATGACAAACACAAAAGCAGTTACGTAAGTATACAAAAACATTGTGAAAAATTATGTCTGACAGATCACCATTTTTTGGTAGTTAGTGATAAATTATCACGTATTCTTGGGTTTGCACCAGATAATCTAATTCCAATTGAGAATAATGAATATACTGCTAGGCATCCACCTAGTCTAGCTAGTGGTCTTCCGGATAAATTGTTTGTTTACTGTAATATTTGTGAACCTCGCGTTACTGCCCTGGCGGACCGGCCGAACGCAAAGATTACGCTACATTGTAATGGTAAAGTAATGGTAAAGTAATGTTAAAGTAATATGGCATTATAATTATTAAGAGAAGCAAAATAAATATCTAAACTGTTGCAATCATAATAATACGTTAAAATTTACGTTAAATTGTCATCTCGTAATTGCAACAGGTTTCCTTTTCAGCTTTAAAAAATAAAAAAACAAAGTGGCTGTTATTGAAGTCGAGCCCCTGT
>CAKNWW010296460.1:0-13772 GCA_932074435.1 Andricus kollari | reverse complement strand
TTGATCTGAAATACTGTTTTTCTATTCAATTAAAAATCGAATAATTTCAACTTTTTTATTTTCACACATTTAAAAATAGAAAGTATTCTATTTTTAAAATTTCAAAGTGCGAAAAAAATAGTTGAAAGTGCTTTGAATATTCTTAAATTCGAGGGATCCATTGATATTTTTCAAAGTATTTAAAAGGACATTACTGCAGGAATGTAAGTTTTTACGAAGAACAATAGTTTAGCTGTAAGCTACGTTATAGCACAGAATATGACACTATTCGGTTTTTCACCAGCGCCGGTAAATATGTGTAGCCTAGACGAAATATGTGTGTTTGAGGGATGAGGGTACAAAGAGTCGGTAGTCGAGTGATCGGTAGTATCGCCTCACCGATATGTAAGTTAGTTCGTTGTATCGCATAGTTGTGTTACTTGATTAAGTACTATATTAACCAAGTCTATCGTTTTATTTTACATACTTTAAATCCAAGCGAGATACTGGACGCAGAAGGTGTTAAGTCGTAACCATTATTTTTATTTTCAACTAAACAAATGGTCTATTTAACAAATTTACTGTATTTTATAATTTCACATAGGATTATCGTATTCTATTAAATTTACTATGCTTTTGTATCCTACTCCCAATCATTGGCTAACTAACAGCAGGTTAAAGTTTACGCCATAGTTAATCGTCGATCATCATGTTACGCGTTCCAATATATTATTGTAATGGAAGATTATTAGTAGACGATTAATAACTGCACTATGACTTTAAGTCATTCGTTGACTGGTTACCCATCGCTCGAGTTGAAACAAAGAAATATGGTTGCGCGCGCCAAAACTAGTAACTTGTTGCAGTCATCGCTAACTTCAATAAGTGCATGTTTAGGTTTGTAATCTTCTTAAATCATAGTAACTTTATCTTGCACTATTTGCTAAAAAGTCAGGGAAAAAAATCACTGAATTTTCTTCCCGCGCAAAAAGAAGATTTAATAAAGATTGCTGCAAAGTACAAAACGGTGATTAGAAATAAAGAAACGGATGCTGAGACCACAAATGTAAAAAAAAAATCTGCGAGACAATAGCAAATTAGTTGAATAGTAATATAGGAAGAGTGTATAATGATGCAAAAAGTTTGAAAGATTTGCGGGATAACATGATGTGAAGCGAAGTACAAGAAAGCATTTTGCTGAAGTAAGGAAACAAGTGCATAAAACAGGTAAGATGCAATGAATGCACTGTTTCTACATTATTTTGAAATTAAATTGCACTATTATGTCTACTTGTAATAATTGTTAGCACATTTATATATTTGGTGAATTTGTTTATCTTTAAAATAGGAGGGGTCTTCGGGGTTTTTATAATTTTAACGAATAGACATCGACCAATTTTCTTCACTCATCCTTAACCAATCACAAGTAACTTTATAGATATGTTCGACACACCTTCTATACTTCTCAACATTCCCGAATATCAATCGACTCGTCATAACTGTCAGATTTATCCTTTCTTCCAAACCGAATACAACTCAGTTAGCACGCGAATTCATTTCTTTTATTATAAGTTTGCTTGATAAATAAAGGGATTTTTCGTTTTAAAAAAGAAATCATTTTTCTTAAGACTTTACCTACGGGTGCCCCACGGGAAGTGAACTAGAACTTTCTTAGAGGTTCTATAGTCCAGGACCGAATACCTGCGACCCTACAGTCTTATTCTAGTCGTGGCAGGAACAGGAGCTCCTACGTCAAAATGAGTGACCTTACAATGTAAGAAAAAGTGTATCTCATAGAGTGCTATTTTTCTAGGGGCAAAGTATATTTTGAAACCTTTAGGGTTGTTACTGAAAGCACTCTCGGAAGGTAAAATATCTGTTTGTTTATTGCCGATGTTCTCTGACATTTTTAATTCATCTCGATCGTGACGAATTGCACTACATTAAAATAATTTCACAAAAATAATTTGCAGAGTGATCGACAATTTTGTTCAGTATGGCACACTCCAGGACTGGAGACAGTATCTTCCGGGCCCTTCCCACACAGTAACGACGATCTGACAAATCTAACACAAAAGGAGACACCTTTTAAATGGTCGACAAATTGTAAAGAATCTTTCGACCAAATAAAAGAATTATTATGCTTAGCACCAGTTTTGAGATTTCTAAACTATAGGGAGAAATTCACATTAACGACAGACGCATCTAATGACGGATTAGGAGCAATCTCAAAACGGTCACCCCTGTTGTTACATATCACGGACAATAAACAAAGCCAAGATCAATTATAATACAACGGAAAAGGAACTGTTAGCGACAGTTTGGACATGAAAAAGGTTGGAAGGAACGTTGGAAGAAAGGAGGTTTACAATCCAAACGGATCATCAGGCGTTAATATGGCTACACCACATAAAAGACCCCTCTTCACGATTGTTACGATGGAGATTACGTTTGGAGGAATATCATTACGCTGTCGAACTTGTGAAAGAAAATTAAAGTAGAGCCGCGGACTGTCTATCTAGACTATTTCCAGTTCAACAGGGAGACAATCCTCTACAAAATACACCAGAAGAAGTTGAGCTGGAGCAGGAAGTAGCACACGCAGAAAGAAAAGAGGAATTAATAGAACAAGAAACAGCAGATAAGTCCAGGGAAGAAAATGTGTCTACTCCATTCATATTCCTATCCCAGAAACAGAGAATTACGAAATTAAACATATAATACCTACTCCTAAACAGATCCGCTCGGTCTTCCTACTAATGGGACAGGGACACATAACATGCGTACCCACCAAAAAAATATCTTTAGATAATTGTAAACACTATGGAGAAGTAAAAATGTGCAAACGAATACAACCCACTTACGTCATGTCAGAAACGTATTGTTGTGAAAATAGCATATTAAGACCGAATGTGCAAAATATAAATGACGAATGTAAAAACTCGAATAACGTGCGGTGATTAAATGCTTGCGTTCAGGACGACCAACAATCGCGACGACCACCGATTACATTGAAAAAATTCATCAAATGATACTTGATGACCGGCGAATAAAAATGAGAAAAATAGCAAAAGGTGTAGACATATCTAAGGCATATTTGGACGGGTTACAGCGGTTGGAGCATCGCTGGACTAAGTGTATCAATTTAAAAGGAGATTATGTCGAAAAATAAAGGTGAATTTGACAAAAAAAAAAAAATTGTTTCTATGTTAGGTTCAAAACTGTTCAACCCACGCTCGTACATATCAGGAAGCAAAAATGATTTGTGTGCTATAAAATTATTTTTTATAACAACTTTCATCAATTATGCATACTGTACAATATTGGAAACGTAATATCATTAAATGACTCTTTTTGAAAGCATAAATATAACATTTGTCAAAGAAATGCTACGTTTAAACTAGAAATGACCAACGTTGCACAGTTCAACTACATGTATGTTGCGAATTAGAAAAAATGATTTCATATAACACATTATTCTTTCTTCTTCCTATTAATATAGTAAATAATTTGTCTTTAATCCCTTGGTCGGCCACGAAAAAATGACGTTTGAAGGTTATGTTTCAGCATTAAGTTTACTGAGAGAGTATTTAAATCAACACAATTAACAGCACAAAAATAATGTTCAGGAATTTCACTAATGGCGCTAGTGATTAATTCCATGAATTGCCTGGCCGACCTTGGGGGGAAAAACTGGCCGATCAAAGGAGTTTCGTGGCCGACCTTGGGTGACTGATGTACTTTTTTTACAAAATATTTGTTTCTCCTTAGTGAATTGTTTTCTTGATAAAATCATATGTGAATAATTAACCCGAATGTATACGCAATAGTCTGTAGCACGCTGAAATATTGCACATTCAACTGTATATATCATCATAACATAATACGAGGTGTGGCTATTAAATAACGAGACTACATAAGAAGTATGCATGCGTCAAACATCAGCGACCGACAGCTGTTTAGCCTGAGGCCTTCTCTTTCGAATGCAGTACCCTCTCGCTTCTGTAAACAAATCTGTATTGCCGTAGCTTTTGTTCGCATTATAGTTGTTTTTTTGTTTCGACAGAAAAATGTTAAGTGTAACAATAGAGCAACGATTTGTTGTGAAATTTCACATGAAACTTGGAAAAACCGCTACTGAAACTTAAAATTGATTGAAAACAGTGTATGGGAATGAATGTTTATGGCGTGGACGTGTTTATGCGTGATTTCAGGATTTTCAAGATGGCCGAGAAGACGTTGAAGATGATTCACGCCCGGGTCGCCATGATGATTGTTTTATTCGACATTCATGAGATTGTGTACCTTCACTGGGTTCCTGAAGGTCAAACTATTAATCAACATTACTACCTTCACGTTCTTGCTGAACTCCGTGAAAGAATAAGGAAAAAAGGACCCGAATTGTGAAAGGACAAGTCATGGGTTCTCCACCAAAACAATGCGCTGGCTCATTCCGCATCATCTGTCAAGAGGTTTCTAGCCAAGTACAGCATCCCAGTGTTAGAACTTTCGCCTTATTCGCCGGATCTTGTGCCGTGCGACTTCTGTATGTTTCCTAAGGTAAAATCTGCATTAAAAGGAACAAGATTTGAGACCGTTGAAGCTATGATAGAGAAAGCGGCACGCGTCCTGAAGGAGCTGACAGAAGAAGACTTCCAGCACTGTTTTAAACAATGGAATATTCGCATGAAGCGTTGTAGGGATGTTTTACAGCACCAGTCTCGTTATTTAATAGCCACACCACGTATAATATATCATATTCTGAGGCGCTAAGAACAAGAAGGATTTTCGATCTCATACGTTCTTCTAATATTAGCAATTGTGTATAATGTTTTTCCGACTTGACTTCACTTAACTTCAATCAATGATCTTTTAATTGTTCAACAGTCACTAATCGGTGATCAGCGTCTTTCAAAAATTAACGTTATGGTATTAGGAAAGGTTACAATCAGTGTAGTGGTCAACTCTGACCTCGAAGTCGGCCAATGATGGCCTTGGAATCATTGTTTTTCAACGAATAGTAAATTCGTCTGTCAATCACGCGGCCATAGTAGAACACCGACGTTCATACCAATATTAAATGTGACAACAAATTTAACCGAACACCACCCTTAAACTATCCCTTAAGCGAGCCCTCTCTATGTAACGCCTACGCTCGGACCGTCTTTCTACTCCAACCGTGTCTTTAGAATAAAATGCTAAAACTGTATTCCATGTATTTAATTCTACGGAGCAAAAACTCCCGGAATCCAATTATAATTTAATATTATAAATTCAGTGATTGGTTCAAGTGGAAAATCATAAGTGATGTGTTCTAATAGAGAAATTCTATTGTGAAACGCCACGCCGTCACATTTTTGGCGATCCTGCCAGGATCCCACTGATCTTACGAGATCTGTGCTGGGACCAAAAGAACCCCTGGAACTTCAAGAAGTCCAAGCCTCCAGAAATTAAGCGGTCGTACAAATAAAATAAAGCACTATTGCTCAAATTCTTTTTTTTTTTTTTTTTTGCCACATATTCGCCATAAAATTTAAATTTGACCGTGAATAGGCACCAACATGGAAGGATTACGAAGTAGGATACAGAAAATCATCAAACCAAAAACCAAAAACGGAAAGACTACAAGACACCACAGAGCTACAGATAAAACTCTTTTAGCTGAGTTTAGAATACGCAAAAGAAGCACACCGTTTTCATATAGAACTACAGGAGAAATTCAACCAAAAAGCTAAGGAACTGCAGAGGGAGGAAATCGAAAACAAAAAAAAAACGCAGACAACACATAGAATACAAAAGAGACCTTTCTTGGCGCAGCACCGTTACAATGAGGGAAACCTTAGAAAAACAAAGGCAAGAAAAAGCGATCTTACAGGAAACTAAACAGCGAGAAGAAGCCAGAGCTATTGCGGAAGAATGGCGCTAACATAAAGAGAAGAGAGATGAGGAATTCAAAAGAATAATCACCGAAATAAAGAGAATAACAACAAAAACAACTCCCTTCTATTCATTCCTTATTACTCCGTCCATACAAAATTGTTTTACGAAACAAGCTTAATTTTTTTTATCTAATCTTTAAGTTACAGGTTTTTTTTCTCTCAGTGACTTGAAATATTCGTCGGTATGCTGTCATCATAACTAAATCGTTCAAATGAAACACAATTGTACCTAAGATGTACAAATTAACCAAATTAACCTAGCCAGAAGCCAACTACAAATCTCACCCACACCCAAACCCCCACGGGGGAGGGGTGTAACATTATTGTTACCATAACGCGGGAGTCGGTACGACCCTGCAAGAAAGGGTTGCCGGGCCACACACGAGACTGAACGGAATCCCGCGAGGGGACCTGAAGTCCCGAGCAACAGCAGGGCAGTTGCTCATTCTGACTCCGTCGCTTGAACCGGTCTCTAGAGTGACTTGTGTGTTGTCTCTTCGGAAGCGCTGACTCTCCTGCTTGGAACTCTGGTGATCCAGGCCACCCACCAAGATCGACCTCGATAGGAAACTCGACATCTCCACCGATCCTAGCTGGGTCTCTAGTTGCGTCAACGGGCGCCTTACCACAACCCCGAAGCCGCCGGCACCTGACCATGGGCTGTCGGTCACTACGACGATGTAAGTGGTAATAAATATCCGCTTATTTACCATTTAACGAACGGTCTTTTTCATTGTGTCTCTACCTACATCTCGGCTTTCCACCTCCTAAATTCCCTCCTCGGCATTACCACGTAATAACTTCAAGAAGTCCAAGCCTTCAGAAATGAAACGGTCGTACAAATAAAATAAAGCACTATTGCTTAAATTCTTTTTTTTTTTTTGCCACATATTCGCCATAAAATTTAAATTTGACCGTGAATAGGCACAAGGGCAATCCAAAGATTAGGGTGAACGAAGTAGCTCTAGGAGGTAGTCCTGAGGTGCAGAGCCCTCGAAAGGGGAGACGCCACCTAGCTAAGCTAACACCGTGTGGAATTGCTGTATACACGCCGACAACGATACCGCCGACAACGATACCAACGACACCGTCGGTAACGCAATCACTTTGAGTAATAGCAAAATAGAAGAAGATTATTTAATATTAAGCAAAACTTTTCCGTTACTATAAGAGTGATGCGCGATCCGACAAGACAGCAAAGTATTTCTGTGCATACGAAGTCAAATTTCCTACTCTACGAATGAGAGCGGTAACGATTCCAAAGATCATTTAAGTGATAACCCAAACATCAATACTCCTAAGATGCCTGATTCTCATAATATTCCTTCCAATACTGAACAAATCCTTCCATCTGAGATCCTTAGTAAAATTTTGGAAAATCTAGAGTTAGTAGAATAAAACCAATCCATTATGACAGATAAACTCCTTCTTCTTGATAATGAAAATAAAAAGAGGGTAGAAGATATTGAAAAGCTATCGAAACACAGCAATACGCTCGAGACCGAAGACGGGTCACACGAAGAGGATAGGTACATGGACTCGCCACGACACATTCCTTCGCAATCTTCTCAACGAAACACTTCGCCTTCCCTTCCTGCACAGCAGGCAAACGCACAGTTCTCTCCGCCACAGGAACAAACACCGGTCTATCCTTTGTCCCTCACGAGACAGTAGATGATCCATTAATTTAATCAAAGAAAATCTTTTACACCCGAAACATTCCACCGAAAATTGCAATAAAGATTTTTACATGGGCAATGGTGGGTGTTTATCTACACGGGTAAACAATTGTAAATATCTTAATAAAGAACATTTATTTTATGTAGTGCGTGAGGAATTTCCCATACCTGAAGACGGGATTCTCGGGGTACCGTTTTTATATAAGTATGAATTTAATCTCTCCAAACGGAATTTAGAACTAAATAAACACAATCATGATCTGATTGACAATGGCATATTTATCCCTTAATCTAGTGTAAAAGTTGTAAATATCGAAACCAGTAAGAAAAATTGACACGTGATTGTAGAAGAAAATCCCTACTTGCCGGCTTCGATCTATCGAATAACGGAATAATAAATTCGAGTACAGATTGCGAATCATTAAGATAAAACTATAGTGATAACAACGAGTGAAGTCAAATATAATTACATAAGGATGGAACAAAGGAAAGAATCCAATACATAACGTCAAAAGAAGCGAAAGACTAGAACAGCAATTACTTTTTTGCAATAATGCCACCGGAGAGCTCACTAAAGAAGAAAGTGATGCAATAATTCGCGATTGTCATGGTATCACGGCTGCACAACACTTTGGAGAAAATAAGTCGATACAGCGTTCTAGAGAATTGGACACGTGGAACAATATGGAACAGAATATCATTGTAAAAAGATGCCTTTAGAGCCCAATGAAAAGATAGCCTGGGATATGTTTGGTCCGTTACCCATTACGCAAAGACACAATCAATACATCTTATCGTTACAGGATCAGCTGACAAAATATCTTACGCTCATACCCCTGAAAGATGCGACATCTGAGTCAATTATCGCAGAACATATACACATTGAGCAGGGAAGTAATTTTGTCTCAGAACTACTGTTGAATTTTGAAAACCTCTTTCAAATCAAGCGCATAAAAACTAATAACTTTCAACCACAGAGTAGCGGGAGTTTGGAAAGAGCGCATGCAGTAGTAAAAGATCTTATAAAAACTTCAATGGAAGAAAATCAGAATGATTGGGACGAAAGTTTAAAATTAATAACCATGGATTATAACACGTCAGTGCACGAGGGAACTGGATTTACACAGTTCGAATTAACTTTTGGACGTAGGGTTAACACCCCACCTGTGTTAGCGACGACCACCAGTTTGAAATACTCAGAGATGTCAGGCTTGCTATGGAGAGAGCGCTAGGAGAAGTACATCAGTACAGCAAAACAAATAATCAAGATACGAAAATACAAAGAGATTCAGGCCAAATATATAATTCTCCCGCAATGCATATTCGATATCGAAGATATGATTCTTACCTTTAATAATCGTAAAACGTCAAAATTAGTTGGAGATTTGTTAGGCTCTGCCACAATAGTCGAAATTGGAAATAACAATAATTATACAATACTTCTAGACAATGAAAGTGTACAAGTTCACGCCAAACAATTAAAATCATTTTACTACTGATATTTGCAGACTGATGATAATGCCATACCACCTGGCACTTAATCAATTCTGTTGATCCCTCGCAAATTGAGCAACGTTTTACTGATCTCTATAACGCCTATCAAAACGCCAATCAGATGTATCACGGCTGTATGGAACAATTTGAATTAAAGACACTAAGAATTGAAATCGATCGTATGGGCGTTAATAAAAGGATCCTGAACCAGCTCTTAGAAACTCGCTACACCAAAACAGGACTCTTCAATTTTGTAGGTAGTATTTCTAAAACTCTCTTTGGTACCTTAAGAGGAAAAAGGTTTGGAATACATTAATAACGAATTATATAAACATTACACGGATAATAAAGTACTCGCTACAAGCATATCCAATCAAACGAAAATTATTAAAACAATTTTAAATTCAGCTTCCCACGACATTCAGGTACTCAGCGAGCACAGTAAAGCAAACATAGAACGTTTAAATAAAATGATTAATCAAACAAACTCTAACACTCAAAGTATAATTATAAATAACCAGAAAACCTTACGTTCTTGTGTTGTTTTGAACAACACAAGAACGTAAAATATCCAATACCTCTTAAAGAAGAGAATTTTCAGAACATTACAGATATTTCTCAAATTAGTATAAGCATACTAAACAAACGCTTATTATACTTTATAAAGTTCCCCAACTTGCAACTGAAACTTACCAAGTCCACCACCTAATTCCTATACCAAAAAAAATCCAGAGCACATTCATAGCAGTCATCCCCGAACACGATTATATCCTACTCAAGGTTCAGAGGACGTTGTATGTACCTAACGATGAGGAGAATATTAATAGTTGTAAAAGACTGAGTAAGATCTACATATGTAAAAGATTGAAACCGATAAACCTAATTTCCTAAACAAATTCCTGCGAAAACTTAATATTTCGAAGCAGTATAAAAAAATAAGTCAAGAGTACTGCCAGTTTTCCCCGTTTAGAATACAAGAATTTGTGTTCATACAGTTAAACTACTGATGAACATGTGAATCTAGTATCCTCACAAAAAATTACTAATAATGAAAGTTGTATTATTAGTACCGACGGTACAATTATGAAAATTACTCCCTTAAAAAGCGAATACTAGGCCATGCGGCAGAGCAAAAAAAAAAGTGGTAATTTTTAACATTAAATCCAAATAAAGAAATTATGGTTTTAAAATGTTCTTTGGGTCAATATAAGGAACCCGTTTCGTTATCCCCTCCCCCGACCTCTGCGTATCTTTTGGCAGTGGCGTAAACTTTCGAAAAACGTTTTTTTATTTATAACTCGTAGGTTTATGGTTTTTTTTGCAAACTCCTTTTTGCATCTCGCAAAAAAGGAGCAAAGAGACGATTATTTCTTTCCGTGATACTGGACACAAGATATTGACGGATTATTGGTATATCAACAAAAACGTAGATGAGCAGGAGGAGCGCACCCGAGTAGTCCTTGCGTCTGCATCGATCATCGCAGAGGATATTAGGTTGCATGTATACGAAAAAAAACGAGTACACTCCATCCAATGAATTTCTAAACGAAGTCGAGAATGACATTCCCAAAACTCTAAGAGTTTTTCTCGATGCCATTATCTTGAAAAACATACGCAGTAACGATAGTAAGTAGACATCGAGAATCGTCTCTATCGCGGACGCAATTACAGCAGCAAGTCGGTCAAACTATTTCTTGTCAACTCTACAAATCGGCCTTGGAGCGCTTCTGTGCTTCGTATGAAGAAACAACAGTATTTCAAACTATTTGTCGCAACCGCCGCAGCCAATCTTGCACGAATATCAAGGAGGATGAGGGCAGCAGCGACATTGACGACAGAGTCGGTATCCAACTAGAGCGCTTTTTGAGAGATGAGGACTACGAAGGGCTTCAGTCAGAGAGCTAGTCAGCTGAGTCAAGCGACGATGATGATGGCAATGAACAGGAGAGTAGAGATGACCTGATGGCGGTCGAACCTCAACCATCAAGCTCAGGCTTGAAATCATCTAAGCGTAGACGAATGCAGGACGAGCCTTCCACCGATGATTATGACAACGAACAGGAGAGTAGAGGTGACCTAATGGAGGTCGAAACTCAACTGTGAGAAGATCTAAGCGTAGAGGAATGCAGGATAAGCCTTCCACCGTAAGGTCAAATTCATACCGGTCACAGGGAAGCATAAGTGCGAGTGAGACGTTATAATAACATAAGAGCATCTCTTTCGCACTCTATGGTATGACTGGTATAAATGTGACCTTACTTTATATATATAATACATAATAATTTTACATACATTTTTCTTGTTACAGCCACGCGCTTGTCATTGCAGTCAACACTTGCTGAAAGTGGTGAGCCCTGTTCTATGCCAATGGTATTCGTCGTTTTTGTTTTGAATTACAATGATCCTGATTCAATTTTTCGACACGCATGTGGTACTCGGGATTTTTTACATTCCAACGACCAAGTAAATCTCTAAATTTTTCGAGTAAGTGGTCTCAAATACTTACATACATAGGCTCGCAATTGTGAAAACCGTATATAATGAAAACATTTATTCCATTAATAAAAGTATTTATAAACAATAAAACATAAGTTGTTAATGTATTATTTATTTATTAACATTGATCTTACCGAAGATTAGTGCATAAATTTATGCAATGTCATTTCAGAACTAGTATAAGTGCAAGTTTTCAACATTTTTTTACACATTTTTGGACTTTGCCCGGCTATTATTCGAAAAATATGAGTCGTATGAAAAAAATGAATAGAACCTTTTGTGTAGGGAATTTTATGTACTTCAATTTTTGTGGGCGCGGAGTTTGCAAAAAACCATAAACTCTACCCCGAGCGTGTCTTTAGAATAAAGTGCTAAAACTCTATTCCGTATGTTTAGTTCTACGGAGTCCAAAACCCCCGAATTCAATTATAATTTAACATTATAAATTCAGTGATTGGTTCAAGTAGAAGATCATAAGTGATTGTGTTCTGATAGAGAAACTGTATTGTGAAACACCACGCAGTCACAGTTCTCAATAAAGAAAAAATATGTTTCAAAGTTAAAGTTTTAGATCAAGGCATCAAATCGAATCTACCATCAACAACTGAACTGTTCAGTCGTGGAAAGTGCAGCTGTCAAATGAACAACTTTTGTTCAAACCATTAGAGCCACAGTTCGGGATTGCCGGATCAAGGAAAGTACGAAGCCGTGAAAGCCGATCTGATTAAAATACTCGCAGGGTCGGCTTCAAACGAAGATTTTTTCGACCAACTTGTGGCTAAATAAATTACACGTTTCGAATCAACACATGTTAGCATCAATGGCGGCAAAATCATTAACGACGACGGCTGAGATGGCCGATCGGATACACAAAATTCGACCCGAGTAAGATAGAATCGCGCAAGTTCCAGAGAGTTCCGAAATTACAGCTCTACGCGAGGAGCTATAAAAATTGCGTACGGAAATCAGCGCCATCAGTAGAGAACCGCGAGGACGAGGCCCACGGCGAGGAAGAAGTCATTCGCGCCATAGATATTCATATCAAAATCGCGAATCGGGTTTGGATGATCTGGGTTGGTACTACAGAAAATTCGGGGATAAGGCGACGATGTGTCGCAAGCCATACACCTGGAAGGCCGTGGGAAAAAATCATTGATAGCGGCGCTCAACGGTGGTCCCAACAAAACTCGTTGAATTTTCGTTACCGATAAGTACACTAAAGTCGCTTATTTAATCGACACCGGAGCCGACGTTAGTGTTTTTCCGCGAAAACGTGTGGGCAGACACTTGCGCACGTGTGAATATGAACGTTATGCAGCAAACAGCACACGTAAAGCAGCGTAGGGTATGACAACTGTCAATCTTGGCTTGTGACTAAGACGAATTTTCAAATGACGAATAATAGTAGCGGATGTTGATACGCATATCATTGGCATTGACTTTTTAGTTTACTACGGACTTCTCATCGATTCAAAAAATAAACGTCTCATCGACTTGCAAACCGGATTAACTACACAAGGGCGACGAGCATCGGGCAAGCACATTTCGATCAGGACTATCGTCGGTAGTACGAATTGTCATCGAATTCTTTTCGGATTTCCCGATGTGACACGGCCCGTGGTTTTCGGAAAAGAACAAGTGAAGCATGATATAAATCATTACACCTGGCAGGGAAGAAAGACAATGGAGTACGGCCCTGCGGTTATTATCGTGCGCTCAACGCACGCACGGTACCGGACAGATACCCTGTACCTCACAAAGAGGACTTCACCAGGACACTCCACGGACGTACGGTATTCTCTACCATAGATCTGGTAAGAGCATATAAATGTATAAATTTCTGAAAATAAACCAAGAATCTTACGATAAAATTTGGACAAACACCACAAAATGCTCCTATTGTAATTCCTGAAAACAAAATAAAAATTTGTTTCTTTGGACAAAAATAAAAAAGAGGAAAGAAAAATGAGAAGGCAACCAACCAAATCCTCTTCCTTCTCTTTTTTATTTCTTTCGTCTTTTTTATTTTTATCACTTTGAAAACACAATAAAAAAGCATGGATAATATTTACCAACGTTTCGGTGCTCACACAGCACCCTTATCAAAGTAAGAAACTTAGACCAGGTGGAAACAGCAACGAAAACACGATGCTACCTCCTGGATACCCAAGAACTAAGTGTGGGT
>CAKNWW010296444.1:0-11259 GCA_932074435.1 Andricus kollari | reverse complement strand
GAGAGGGAGAGGGAGAGGGAGAGGGAGAGGGAGAGGGAGAGGGAGAGGGAGAGGGAGAGCGAGACTGAAGTATAGACTGAAGGGTACATACCAGTAAAAGACTAAACCCTGTTTTAAACTAGTCTTAAAATGGTATTATGTCGGTATTTCTTCTCATGAGGGACACTAAATCTTCCTGGTGTTTCATTTAGCATCTAGTGCCGCATATGCGTACTAAAAAGAGGTTTCAACAGAAAGAGCAGAGTGGTTCGTGAGTTTAGACGAAAAACACCAGCGGTCGTTTTAAACGTACACTTCGAAAGAGGTTCTTTTAACATGGAGCTGTATCAATATCCGCTTTTAGAATCCAGTACTTTTTAAAAGAATAATTTTTTTTTAATTACCTTATCAGATCCAAGAAAGTTTTTACCGTGACATCTTTCCGTTTCAATAGCGTACAGAAGCTTCTTTCGATGTAAAGGATTTTTAATATCCAATTCTTTTTCAATCTGATTTTGCGTAGATTCTAATAATTTGTGTCCAGTTGCTTTCCACTTTCTTAATTCACCTGCATAACATTCAAGTCCCAACTGAATTAGCCAGTATCCAATTTCCTCCACAGTCAGTTCATCAAATGATCTAGGTGGTTTATCTTGCTTACAAGACGATATTTCGTTCATTAGTGTTTGCTCCTCTGCTGGAATCAAGGTTTCAATTTTATAAATATTACTCACAAAATCTATTGCTATTAAATAAAATAGAAAGTACCCTTAGTCTCGACTTTGTAAGAATTTAATGTCGTGGAACAAACGGAAATAGATACTTTTATTTAAATTTATTTTCGTAATTAAAGAAACTCCTTAAGTCATTTCACCGCTAAAAGTTATGACGCTTTACATATTGACTGCTCCCACTGATCTCTGTATACCTCTGGTTCGAACATACTCTGAATGCGAGTGATAAGCATTTAAGGTGTTACGTCAGTACTTAACTAAAATGGCTGACACAAGCACTAAAATAATTATCTAATTTCGCACACAACGGAAACGGGACCAAACCGCGAGATTCTATTTTACAAAATGTCTGTTCAACTTTCAAGGGAAGAGAGGTGAAGTGAACAATCGCTGGGTAGGGCCGAGTTGAGGGCGGCGATCCACCCCCGCTTAGCCTATCGCAGTTCTAAATGTATCCCCTAAAGAGTTTTCTCTTTCTATCGCAAAGGGCCCACAGGTCACGAGTCACGCGCTATGAACCTACAAGTGTCTGGAGTGGGAAAGTCGTTCAATGAAAATTTCCCCGATGTACACGAGAAACTCGACAGAAGACCCTATTTTTTCTACATAGCCATAAGGATCGAAGCGGCGTAGCCAAGGCCCCTCGGTAGGTTACTTCCAAACACGTGTAGCGGCATGGCCCCCACATCCCGACAAGGAACCCCGGGACACAAAATGTTGCGGCCCCCTCCTCCCCATCTTTATTTTTCAACTCTAATAAACGTAAATTTTGCATGCTTATTCAAGGGAAATTTCAAAAGTGCTTAAGACATTTTTCGTAATTTTGATTGAATTTTATTTCATGAAGATAACATCTGGTATTTATAAGTTGTGAAATTCAATGCACTTACCATTGAACAAAATTGAAATTGTTAGAGTCAAAATGTATAGCTATAAAGAAAGTTGTCACAATAAGTGCTTAATAAGAATTGCACATTGTTGTTGTTGTGCTTCTCTGACAGGGTTTTAGCGAATTAGCTAGTATGCTGAATGAACTCTCAACTCAAGAAACAGACACTGGTACAGTACAAAAGAGACTTCTCTGTTTGTTGTAAACTAGTTTTGAGGAGCTTTTCACCACATACACCGTTAAACTCGTTTTGTCAATACCAGGAAAGATAATGGGCTTTACCTTTCACACTTTTTCCTTCCAGCTGTTGTTGTTTAACGTTAGCTAGATGCTCACGAAGCACTTCATCGTGTTTCACAAGCAATTCTAGAAGGCCTAAAAAATTACCATTGTAAAGATCTCCTATTTTTGTGTTTTCTCCTTGAAAGCCCAATCCTCTACTCTACAAAAATAATGTAACATCCAAAATTCTTTGAAGAATAGCTCTCCACTTTGCTGCCTCACACTGGATCCGTAGTTGTAAATTCGTATCGATGCCGTGCCCCTGTAAGGACATTTGAAGAGACTTCCAGGCTAGATAATTTTACTAAGGAATTCTGGAACTGTTTACCTTCCAAATCTTTTGGGAATTTCTTGGAAAACCTTGAAGCCAAGTGAAGCTAATATGAGAGGAAACAAATATTTTGTCTCGAATGATCAAAATCATCAACATTGTGCACAGCTGGGTCTTCGATCCCAGTTAATTCTTCGACTACTTTTGGCTCAGAATCATCGATTGGACACACGTCTGGCTTTTCAATTGCAATGGGTTCTTCCATTACCACTGGCTTCTTTTCCTTATTTGTTTACTTAAAAAATTTGGTTATCGGATGACGACCGGCTAGCTCTTGTGATTCTCGCTCAGCTTCAATTTTTCTTTTCTGGGCATCATATTTCTGTTTCCAATCTGTGCTTGCCATGATACATTTGGTGATTATCATAAAACTAAAAAATATATAACTTACAATCGGAAGAAATAAATCGTCGAAATTAAAAAAAAATCTTATACTTGAAAACGGATTTCCAAAAATTATGAAAATGATAATCAGGAATAAATCGCTAAATATTTTTTAAATATTTAATAAATGTGGACATGCATATAAAAAGGGCCCTTATGATCGGTCTTAAGTTTTCACACATTTTCACATGGGGGGTCTTTTTCATATTGACGTCCATATAACTTTTATAAATGATTTTACTATCAATTTTTACGACTTATTTACTGAAGTTCAGGCCTTGGAAAAATCTCAGGAAAAATGAGCACATTTTTCTTGATATTCTAATAATACTATATATGGAAATTCAACTAAGAACTGAATATTTGGCATTAATATAATCAGGTTTAACTTCAACATAAATCAATGAGAGAAAAATACTTATGATGAACAAGATAATGTACTGCAAACAAAATAACAATGTAAAGGTTATGAAGGCTGATATGAGATATTTATTCGTTGTATTCCACTTGTCACTTACACATTTCCACGAGTAGGATCACGTTTATTAGTTTGTAAACTGTGCATCATGTGTGAAATGTGATCATATGTGAACAATGTTCACTGAACATGCGTTCTCAGATGCAGGCTGCACTGTAACCTGGTTTAGCGTGTAAACCCACCTTAAAATTACCACTAGATATGCAAAGGCGGGAAAACTTAAATTTTAAATGGTGCATTGACTTCTGAAATTTCTCATTTCAATTAAGGTGAAGTCACTTAAAAGTGCTTACCAGGTTAAAGATTTATATTATAAAAAAGTGGCTGGTGAGCCGCGGGCTCCTCGTGGCCCCGGGCTCCCTGACTGCAGCCAGGCAAGCCAACACTTTGTGGGGGACATGTGTGGCGGTATTTTAAGTAGTTGTCCTAAAATTTAACTGAGATTTTTTGAAACGTTATAAAAATCAAGGACCGAACACTGAAAAAAAAACAGGGACCAATTTCGAGTTAAAGATTAGGTTTCCTCTCATTTTTATTACATGGGAAAGTTGAAAGTTTTTTAAATTATTTAATATTTAATATTTAATTTAATTATTTATTTTCTACGCTTCGTTTTCGTAAACTTAATCTTTATCTCTGGAATTTTTAAAGCGTGAGAGAGAGAACTAGTGCATTTCTCAAGAGGTTCTAATTTCCTTCTACGTTCCTAGGTATTATATTATAATTAACTAAATATATTTAATCCCATTATTATAAAACGCTTTAAAAACTATTTCGATATAGACTATTATAACCTACTTTAAAAATGTTGGCGCTAGTCGATAAGGTAGTAAATCCCTAGCGGAACAAACAGAAAGGTTCGGAAAGATTCCGTATTGTATTTGAATTTTGCTTTCGAATTCTTTCCGAACGTCGAGCTGTCTCACTTACCGAACCTTTCCGAGTCTTTCCTTATTTCCCAGCAAAAAAGAAAGTATTGATTCGAATTGAATAGAAAAGACTAAGACACCCTGCAAATCCCGCTTTGAGACAATGACGCATTGGACCTAGGTGTCAATGCGTGTTAATTCGTGAAGACGGTATTTCAATTTTAAATCTTTCTATAAGTACAAATACGGTGCAAAAGTATAAAGTCAGCGAATACACTTCAATGCATCTGCATGCAAACGCTTCGACATTGGTCAATGCGTCTGAATCCGCGAGAGTAAAATACACACTTGAATGCGTCACAATGCGTTACGGCGAATTTCAGCAAGTATTGATATGTACAATTTAATCCGTCATAGGAAAACCAACGTGCAGTTCATATAGAATTTATTGTATAAGTTTAGTAAATTGTCTCGTAGCTCATTGGCGGGTACTCTAGAGTGATACACGAGGAATCGCTGGTTCAAGTCTCGAGGCATGCACTTTATATTAATTTTTTTTCTAATTGACCTTGACAACGCATTCATATGAATTCACACGCATTTAATTCGCGCTGTCTCAATTCATCTAAATGCATCTCAATGCGTTTGAACGAATCAGAAAACGGGATCCACGCGCTTTACAAAAATGTTAATTCGCCCCAATCCGTATAAATTCATTCTTTTTTGCTGTGGTGACACTCTCCCGCTTCTTTCTGATTTCTTTCCGACCATTTCAGAATGTCCCGCTTGTTAACACGTTCCGAATGTTTCCAGTTTCTTTCCGAATCGAATTAAAAAAATATATATTCTCATTATAATAGTTTATTTTCATCTTCAAAGAATTTAAAATTGCAGTAATCCAACTGTCACCCGAAAAAAAAATTAAATTTGATTTTTCATTAATTTTATTCTCATAAGTAAACTTAAAATTAAATCCTATTCTAAAAATTCCCTAGCTCAGAGTTACAGGGATTCGTTGGGACGAAAAAACATTATGACGCCGAATTTGAAATAAGAAAAGTATAAACATCTATTTATTAATTGGCTATGTGAAAAGTAATGGAGTTTAATTTACATAGTTACAAGAAAATTATCCCGTTATCAAACATGGCTATCTGAAGGGCATGACGTACAGTGGTCCAGAAATGGATTATCGTGGTCAAATTAAGCTACAGCTCGTAATTTTTGGTCGATTTTAAAGTTTAAAAAAAGGACATACTTTGCATAAAATTCCGCACAAATCCCTCGAGGCCGAATTTCAATTTTCATATTGTGTTAAATTTCATGTAATTAAGCAATTGGAAAAATCCGATTTTCCAATATATTATTTTTTATCTTCGTGCAATGCAATAAAGTAAAACAGAAATCAATATAAAACTGATGCACATACACAAATGTCATAAGAATAAATGATTAAAGAAAAAATTTCTCTGTTATAAACAACTTT
The DNA here is from genome assembly GCA_932074435.1 of Andricus kollari. NCBI lineage: Eukaryota > Metazoa > Arthropoda > Insecta > Hymenoptera > Cynipidae > Andricus > Andricus kollari. The sequence continues at coordinate 5,827 of CAKNWW010296444.1, read as the reverse complement.
TATAAACAAATATACATTTATAGAACTTACATAGGATTAAATATTTTCTGTTCAAGAAAAATCATCTTTAAATACACCAATGTTATTTAACATTAAAAATCTTGCTAGGCATAAATATTAGTCATTGTTATTAACAAATTATATAAACAATTGCATTATGTTCATGTGTTTTTAAAGAAAAATATTACTTTTTCACAAAGCCTTGTTTGGCCAATGACTTTTCTATATTATCTAGCTGTCATATGTGAACAACTTTTTAATATTTAAATTTTTATTTTAAAAAACTGTTTTTAACTCATTGAATTTGCCTGAATTACTTATTTGAGTAAAGCTGCTGCTTAGGATGCAGAGGTTAAACGAATTTCTTCTTCTTCGCCTCAGTCAGCTGTTGTCGACAGAGAATGAGTGGATCTGAAGAGGCCAACAAATAGTGAACTAAATCAAGATTTGTAGCTTTCCTTGAATACTTCCTGGTGTACTTCCATGCTTTGAACTCCTTGTTCCTGGCTTCCTGGGCATCTTCAGAAAGTTGACCGATTGGAAGTATGGCAGCAGCTATTAGTTTCCCCCATGAATTAGGAGTTTATGGAGTTAGGCTGGCATGCAGTACCACGGATAATTGCGAGCACAAATGTCAGCAGTTTCTGATGCAAGATTTTAAATTTCGAAGTATCGATTTGATGAGGAGATGCCAGTACTTGGAGAATGGAGTAGACGTTCTCTATCAAATCAATACAGACACCTGTTATCCTACCTAATCCAGGCGTGCAAGTTTGACAATCTATATTGAAATGCGGTAGAGTCTTCTTCTTTGGATCTTACTTTTTTAAGATTGTTAATTTGTTTCGGCCTAGCTCCGCAAATGCAACAGACAGCAGAGGATGATGTTTTAGTGATTACTTGGCACACTTTACCACCTAACATGGTGCAAACTAATGTATGAGTCACATGAAATATCTTTCCATCAACTTCAATTCTAGTTGGAACCAGATTTTTTATTTGCTTATTAATATTTTCGACTTCAGTTAAAGTCTTTTCCGTGGTCTCCTTTGCAAACTCAAATCCTATTGGCCTTGTCCATTTTTACGATGAATGTTTCTTATTTTTCCAATGCACTGATAATCTTTCAGAAGGATCTTTCAGGAATAGAGGAACCAAAGACGTCATAATACGCATTCATCAGAAGTATTTTTATCTAAAAATGTTTGCTTGTGAAGTTTCAAAATTCTCTCTGCAGTATGATTCAGCAACTCCTGTAGATCAACAGAGCCTTTTTTTCATCTACTTTTAGTTGAGTTCTCAACATTAATGACAGATTATTTAACAAAGTCATATCGAACCTCACTCAGAGATCCTAAATCTGAAAGAGCTTTCTCTACTCTCCTTTTTTTTGGTTCTTTTATAACATTCCATCACTTTGCACAGTCGTTGCAGTTCGACTGAAATTATTGATTTTATAGCAAATGAATTAAAAATGAAACTAGGTAAGAGTTTGAAAGAGAAGAATGTTAAAATGTCAGTAATGACAGATGAGTCGACTTCGATAATTAAGAAATCAGCTCTTATGTCTGTGGTACACTTATCGGGCAATAAGGGTTAATTGCACGGGCATATAAATCGGTTGAAAGCTCTCTAAAACAGAGTATGGTTGATGTTGTATCCAATAGGAAACTTAAGGTTGACAATTGCTGTCAATGAAACGGCGAAGTCTAGTTTTATTCAGTGAATACTAAAAGGCGAATTAGATTTATAATTATTTGAATGGAAGTGAATCCGTAGTGGTAGCGGGTAGTGGATTTAAATAAAAGAACACTAGTAAATATATGGGAAAGAAATCAGTTAAGGTGGTTCGGACATCTTGAAAGAATGAAAAATGAACGACTGACCAAACAGGTGTATAAAGGTGAAGTAGATGGCACAAGGCCCAGAGGTAGACCGCCGAAAGCATGGATAGAATCTGTAAATGAGACATTAATCCGAAGAGACATAAGAAGCCATGAAAACAGGAGAACTTGCATGACAAGATGCATGGACGTAGAGGAAGCAGGTCGAGAATGCCAGAACAGAAAAGTTTGGCGACAGATAGTTTATAAAAAGAATGTGAGTAGAGTGAATGACGCCTGAAACAAAGACCTTGGATACTAATGGGCCCAAGTGGGGAACCACACATAACAGTTTTGTGAGGCTTTCTACGTGGGGTGATCGCTAGAGAGATTGATCAGCAACCTGGGTCGGAGCAGTGTTGCGGAATGAACGTGTTGTTTAAATAAATAATGCGAGCGCTCCAGATCAATCTAAAATATATATACCTTACACCTATATACCTATCTACCCTATACATATATACCCATCCACATACTACTATTTTCCAACCGAGCAATTCACGCCTACCCCGAAAGGGAAACGGCTTAATGGTATAATGTTGTCTATTTAAATGATCAAGATATAAGTATCATTATAAAAATATAAGGAATAGTTGTTGATATTAAGTGCGTATATTATAAATTAATAAGCAATATCAATTTATAATAAAGTCTGTAATGTCAGCTGAGATATTGAAAGCAGTGCAAGAAGAGGCAATGGCGTTCGGTCCTTTGCGTCAGTTGGTGTGGTGCTCCAAGAGCCAGGAGATCCTGACGGCTGCTTTGTGTTTCTTTGTAGATATCTCGAACGTTCATTTCGTGCGATGTGATTTTTAACATTACATGAAGTTAAACTTTCTGGTGGAGAATTAATTAAGTGTTCTTCGACGTGAAATCGTGGGCTTTCATGAAAATAAGGACACTATGCTCAGCTCGGCGTCAATTAGCGATCTCGAACGAAAAGTCATGTGACAGTCATGACAGAATAAAACAGTTTATTATGGTATAAAATCCGAAAGGATTTTATATAAATTTGTATTTTTCGCAAGTATAACCTAGTATATGTTTCGTCTGATTCACGCGGCCCTTTTCCAATCGGTCACATCCGATACATCAATTTAGGTAATTAATCGGTCGCAATCGCTAATTACCTTTTTAGAATGCCGATTCAAATAATTTTGACTGCCGATTCAAATGCATCTAATCGATTTTTGTTTCCTGGGTAGTCAAGTTTAAAATAATAGGTGCAATTTTCTTCTTTTTTTGTCTATTACGTGTAAAAGAAGCCTAATATAACTTATCATATAACCTAAAATTCATATATACGAAACGCCATCTGTCATAATCCCTATATCGTCGAAACTGCACGTAACATCAAATTAATTCTTCCTAAAATGGCGTCCGGCATTCTGACTGACGGTTTCGAAATTCGTGGCATTATTCACTTGATCAGAATGCTGAACGCTACACTGTAAAAAATGTGAATAAAAAATAAATTTCGTACCATAATTTTTTCCTAAACCCTGAAGAAAATTATGTAAGGAAAAAATCGTATACTCAAGTGAGTATTGGTTACCCACGATCATTACAGTAGATTCCTGTTTCACGGTGTGTTAAACAATCTCCTCTGATCGATTGTTACCATCCTCAATGATAAATCATTTAATTACAAGCCAGCTTAAGCCTGATAATATCTTCGTTTTCTTTTGTGCCGTGAAGATGGTGCATTTATTAACAAGCACGAATCCTAGTTCTAACTGTACTATGGCTTAATTATATTATAAAAAATATCAGTACTAAGATATTGCAATGCTTGATACGACTAAACATACATTTGTAGCTTTAGATATCCTTGACATTAAACCATGACAAATTATAAGTGAATAACTTATGCAATATACATCCTCAACTAATTAAGACTGCGACTTAAGAGTGATCCTTTCATACGCACACACAAAAATGAATAATATTACATAAATTAAACCAAGATCATCATATATAGTATAATACTACACAAAACCAGTTTTTAAGAGTTCCAAAAAGGTCTCTCATTAAGAATAACTTGGGTATTGTTTTGGAAAACGGGGCAATTTTTGCTCTATGGGCTTACTATATGAGCAATGTAATTTCTCTTGAAAAAACTAATCAGTTAGTCGGTTTAGTGTTTGAAACCTAAATGAGCAAAACTTTTTATATTACTCCTAGTCTCTGGAATAAACGGACCTTTCAACCTGAATTTTTATACATTCTCATCATTTGTGAAAGGAAAAATATTACATACGTCTGAAAGTTCTCATCTTAGCTTTTCAACGAATCTCCACGGTTTGAGACACTCTGAATTCTGAGTGGAAAAAAGGAAGAGCAAGTTTATCATAGGGGTACATCCATATTTTTACGTAATATTTTGGATAAATCAAACCAGAGAGCACTGTATCTTGGGTGTTTAATATTTGGGTAAGAGACCCAGGAAGTGGTACTCTCCCCACCCCTAGTTTTAGGCCCGCAGGGCCGTAAAAAGGCGGAGTGCTTATAACTTCGTTATAGTATCCAAAAGTATAGTATAACGTGAAAGTTTAGTAATTACAATAAAATATTGTAATGACGTTATAAAGACTTCAACTAATTGTTTTAAAGTCGATAATATCACAATTATAATTTGAGGGATTTAAAATTTAACAATTTCAATTTAAAGCCTGATATTATGTTGATTTTCATTTAAATTGCTCGTAATTAAATCCTAAACTAGAAAAATCTACAGAAAGTTATGGATTAAATTTTTCAGATTTAAGCTAACTGCATAATAAAATTCTAAAGTTTTTGAGATTAAACCATTTGGATGATAAGAATTATTTTAGTTTACTACTCGTGCTTGAACTCCAGGTATGGGCAATAGGAAGTAAATTGAAACGAAAAATACAAAGTTGAACAGAATTATTTGAAGTACAATACTTATTAGCGTTGTTGTTACATAATTAAATTTCTCTGAAATTATTTTCTGTTACACTCGTCAAAACAACAGCTCCCAACTTAATTTAAATGATAATAGCTAATAATAACACAGGCACACAAAAAAAAAAGTTGTCTGAACTTTTGACCAGACTATGTTGGTCTTATGTTTTTGAGGTCGCTAAATCCGAATCCGGTGGCCGTTTGGCCCCATCAGGTCAGGATTTTTCTCTGACCTCAAAAAACTCCCAAAAATAGCCAACATAGTCCTGTTTGTTCATAAAAAAAAAAAGTTGTCTGAACTTTTGACTAGAGTATGCTGGTCTTATGTTTTTAAGGGTGCTGAATCCGAATCCGGTGGCCGTTTAGCCTTTATCAGGTCAGGATTTTTCTCGAACCTCAAAAAAACCCCCCAAAATAGCCAAAATAGCCCTTTTTGTTCCTAAAAAAAAATAAAGTTGTCTGAACTTTTGACCAGACTATGTTGGTCTTATGTTTTTGAGGTCGCTGAATTCGAATCCGGTGGCCCTTCAGCCCCATCAGGTTACGATTTTTCTCTAACCACAAAAAACACCCAAAAATAGCCAAAATAGCCCTTTTTGTTCATAAAAAATGTAACCCGACCACATTTTTGCAGGTTTTCGGGTCACTGGATTTTAGAATAATGTTCATTATTCCCTGTTCGGAGCAGCTCTGCCCCTAATCTCGAAACCGTTAAACCTAACCTCAAACGACCATTTCGTAATTCTAATGTGGCCAATAAAAATGTGAGAATGTTAAAAAACTTGTATCTTCCAGCTCTTCGATCCAAAATATGGATGGAAAACGTAGACAAGATTCATTTTCAGCATTTTCGAGGCCGCTTCTCCCTTTCGAACTAACGGAACGGATGGGCTCGTGGATTAAGGTAACTTTTTAAGTTATGTTCGACTTTTCTTACGTTGGCCGTGATTTGTGACACAGAGGGATACGAGGAATGATAGGATCAATAAAACTGACCTGAAAAAATGAAGATTTCG
>CAKNWW010296438.1:0-17681 GCA_932074435.1 Andricus kollari | reverse complement strand
ATATTCTTAGTTGAATCTTTAAACAAATTGTGCCTTTTCTTTGGAAAATAGCCAAACTCTGAATACGTTTATGAAAATTGTTGAAATAATTAATAATATTATTTATTAAGTATTTTCAAACAAAAATCATCAATCATGTGGAATTTTAATCCGAAGGGTCCAGCTTATGAGACCTGGTACCGAAGGAGAATGTTTATTTTTTATTTTTCTGAATAGCACTCGTATTACTCAATTGCATTTGAAAGTTTCCCTAAATGCCTCTATGTCCCAGCTTTTAGTCTGGCAGATGAGGTAACCAATTATGCACTTCGTGTCACAAACGGAGGCCTTTTTTCATTTTTTGTTTGTTGGCACCCTAAGGAACATTTTTAGGTTGGGAGGTCATCGAGATAAAGGACTTGTTTTATCTAGGCACTGTTTAAAAATTTTATATGAGCTTATGATATACTTGCTAAGCAAGAGTGGTAAATATGAATCCCTATTCAATTGAAGTGTATATCGACGCCTCCATTCAATATGAGTCTATGTGCTGCCAGCGCCCTGTATGAGACTATTCCCTATGCTTATACACAGCGCATAGTCTCATACACGACGCTGTCAGCACATAGACTCATATTGAATGGAGGCGTCGATATAATCAACTAAATTAATGCCAGTGAACTGAAATAAGGTAATAATTATAGAAAAGTTTTATGATTAATGTGCAAGGAAAACTTTTATCAAATTTTCGTAATAAACTTATAGAAAAAAGGGAGCTGAAAATATTTCTGTAGCTTCTTTCGAAACATTTTTTTTACTATTGTAAAAAAAATCTGCCAGCCCACAGTGGGCCGGGAGAGCCGAAATCTTAACTTAGAAAACCGCATGAAATCAGTAATAAGAAGTATAATGCAATAACTATTGTATTTTTGAATAATTTCGTAATATTAGTTTTGTCGGTTGTATTTTTCAATTAATAAATGTTTTAAAAATACCAAATAGGTACAATAGCTGTAAGCAAACATATAGGTTTAATATTTTTGGTGTAACGTATTCACCAATAAAGTGATATTTCCTATGTATGCACCATTTCGTGTCTTTTCACACTTAAACTTCACGCCCAAATGAGAAAAGTGAGGTACCACTTTGTTCACTAGAATGCTTACTTTGAGCCTGACCTGCGCCATTTTGCGCGTTCTCTTTTGTTTAAAAAAAAAATTACTCAAAGCGTACCTGTGCGCATTATTTAAGGTAATAATAATGATTTATAATTATTATAATATTACTTAATAAAGTTGAAATTTAATGAAACTTAATTAAAAACACATATGAGAAATAACACATAGTATGAATTAATTAATATATAATAAATAACAAACTTTAAAGAATTAATTATGTGTTAAATAATAATTTTGAATCTACAATTAAAATATTTTTATTTTCGACCAAAGATTCGTAATCAGCGACCACGAAAACCCCTGAGTAAGCATTTTTAGCCCAATCTGTCAATTATTCAAAAGGTTCGACGCTATTTTGAATCCCACGTTTTAAATTTTGCATTTTTTACCAAAAAATCGCAATGAAAGACCTCTATAACCTCCGAGTAAGCACTTTAAACCCAATCCGCTGACTTTTATCAATTTTCGTAGCCATTTTGAATCCACTCTTTTCACTTTTGCATTATTACCAAAAATTCGTAATCAGCGAGCCTGAAAACCCCCGAGTAAGCACTTTTAGATCGATAGTTCAATGTTTTCTATTTTGGCCAAGATTTTGGGTCTCCCGGCCCACCACGGGGTATTAATTCAATGAAGCTTACAAATAAATACCTGCGGGATTACTTTCTCGAACCAGAAGATTTTCATGACATCTCATGCAAGTCGGAGTATGCCTTTATGGTAAAGCCTAACCTTATAGGAAATACTTAAATTTTAGGTTATAGTACAATAGGTTTTACCGCGGTGCAATCACCCGTTCCAGCAAGACCACCTTTGCAGATAGCCGCTAATGCCAACATGAGAAGTAGGAGATCAAAAATCCAACAAAAACTCTTTCTCACGATGGACAAATTAGCTGCAGTTAATACTGCTCTCCCCGATTTGCTCCCCGAAGATGGTAATCTCTGGAATCTGAACTGTATAGTTTACGAGAAGGCGGTCTCTCTGCTTAGCGACAGTAGAAGTAACGATACTTCAGAACGCCTGAGTAAGACTCGCGAACGTATTGCACAGTTTCAGTTTAAGATTGAAACGACATGCATCAAATTTTCAGTGCGTGATTAGCTACGTAACATCAAATAAAAAATTCACTCCAAAAGTTAGGGCACTTGCTCGAAACTTAAGGAAATCAAATCACACGCCTAACAAGTGTAAAATGTTGACCATCAAGCAGCACTGGACGCAAAAAATAAGATCTTTTTCAACAGCGAAACAGTGCCTTGAACGGCGAGTAAAGTGGATTCAGGAAAATTTCACCTTTTCTACTCATCCTTCCCGTCTGTTCACTAATTACTGCTGTATAAGTGAAGAAAGTTATCGCTAGAACTAAGAACTTTTCAGCGCCAGGGCCAGATAAAATCAACAACTTATTGTGGAAGAAGTTCACTTGTACGCACCAACATCTAGCTCGCACATTTACTAGTTTCTTAAATGGAGAACAACCCATCCCGCAGTGCCTAGAGGAAGGACGCACGGTACTGATCCCTGAGACAGGATATATGTCAGGTCCAAAAAACTACAGGCCCACAGCTTGTTCAAACACCAGCTACAAGCCATTCACTGGCATCTTCAAAGAGAGGATATTAACATCTATCGAGCTGGTATGAAGTACAATAGTTGAACAACGTGGATACAAGAGAGGGCAGGCAGGTTGCAGGGAGAACCTGTTAATAGACAGGTGTATTACCCAGGACTCGATCAGGTATCGATGCAATCTGTCCAAGGCTTGGATGGACTACCGTAAGGCATAAAAGAGCTTATGTTCTTGTGGCGGACAAGATTTGTTATAACATCTGTCAAGAGACATGTGACTACCAGCAATATAACATATAAGAGGGGGGGTCTTCCAAGGAAACTTTCTAAGTCCGATTCTGCTCTGCATCTCCCTCTTGCCTCTATCCATTGTGCTCCGAGGAAAAAGCTCTGGATACCTATGTGAACCGCCGAACAGAAGAGAATATAAGGTCAACCACCTTGTATGCATGGACGAACTTAAACTCTTTGCTTCTTCAAAAGGGGACCTTAACATCCTTCTGGCGGCGGTAAATATATACTCTAAAGCGATTGGCATGAGCTTTGGACTGAACCAGTGTGCCTGCGTCCACCTATACCAAGGAAGACTAAACTCGGATTCAAAAGTCCTGACATCTGGCTTTGAAGTTGTATTACTCGGCGAGAAAAAATAGGAGATTGTCAAAGACAGAAATATTCTTCAACATTATACGTGTGAAACGATGATAGTTTGATTTTCGTCAAAAATTTCTTAAATTTCCTGTGACACAAAATGCGTGAAAAACCAGGAGAAATGACCCTCAACTTTCACTATGTCGACTTTAAAGTCCTCCACACGTTCAAAAATTGGTACCAGAAATTAAAAAAAATTCATGAGTATCCAGTAACATGTACTTAACAAATGGCAATTTGTTTTACTTCAATTTAATGATTATTTTGATAATTAGAGCTAAAAATGTAAGAAATAATTAGCTCGGCTCTAGCTAGATATTTCAAGCTGAACTCTAGCTCAAAAGAAGCTTCTCGATTCAGCGGTTTTATCTCAAAAGTTGAATCGTTAATAAAAGTTATTAATGTCTGAATTAGAAGCATCGGAATAATTAAGATCTTAATGGGTTTTAATACTGGAAAACACGTACTGAAAAATGTCCTTTCTCAGCATTGTCCAATTTAAGCGGGAAAGAGGTACCTTCAAAAAAAAGGGTCAAGCTTCCGTAAACCCTTTTTTTTAAGGGACCTCTTTCACGCTTAAATTGGTCAATGCTGAGAAAGTACATTTTTTCAATACGAGCTTTCCAGTATTAAAACTCATTAAGATCGTAATTATTCCGATGCTTTTAATTCAAACATTAATAATTTTTATTGACCGTTTAACTTTTGAGATGAAACCCCTGAATGGAGAAGCTACTTTTAAGCTAGAGTTCAGCTTGAAATCTTTATCTAGAGCCGAGATAATTATTTTTTACATTTTTAGTTCTACTAATTAAAATAATCATTAAAGTAGCATAAAACAATCAGGATATTCAACTCATAAGCGGAAATATCATTCAACATCTTGGTAATGAAGAAACATAGATATCTTGGAATACCGCGAGCGGAAGCCCAAAATGTGCGTGTGTTAAAAACGCCCCTTGAAAAAAGGTATCACCAAACTTCAGAAAAATTTGGGCTTCCGAACTATCTGGGAAGATTAAGACCCAGGCGACCAATATGCTGGCTGTTCCTATACTGCTCTACACGTTTGGTGCAGTAAAATGGAACGTCAATGATTTGAAGCAACTTGACCGAATCACACGCAAGATGATGACAATCCATCAAAGTCATCATCCTAGATCTTACGTACCTCGAATATACCTCCCTCAAGATAAAGGGGGTATATGCTTCCTAAGCTTGGGGTGTCTTTATCGAAGAACGATTCTGGCTACAGCCTGCTCTGTTCTAAATAGTACAGATTCTCTTATGCGACTCGTATATCAACATGAAGCCGTCAATGCTATGGCGTTTCTATACCGTGCCGCAGATACGGCCGCAGAGGAGATGGTCTCACATTTGATTCCAGCGACACTACACATGGCCTAGCATCACTAACACCTTTGGTGCTGAAAAGTCGTGTACAGGAAGCAGAACATTTGCTTCTACTAAGAGAACATGCTAAAAAGCCTCTTTATGGTAAATTCTACGGCATTATACGTAGAGAAGAGCTATCGATGGGTCTGTCCAACATGTTTCTCAAGTCTGCTGGATTGAGATCGGAGACTGAGGGATTTCTTTTTGCCTATCAAGACGGCGTTATAGACACCTTAGTTTACCGCGAGCGCATAATGAATGTACCTGTAGGCTATACCAACTGCCGAGCGTGCAAGCAAGAGCCAGAAACACTTGGACATTTTATCAGTGGATGCTTAAAGTATGCATGCTACGGGTACATACAGAGACACAATGCGGGTCTAAAAGTGTTATATTACCATCTCCGTCACTTCTATGGTGTTGATCTATTGCCAGTCTTGCTATACGCCCAAGGGGAACTTGAGTCCGTTGTGGAGAATGATCAGTGTAAGATCTTCTGGAATTTCTCATTCTTCACCACTCAACGTATCAGTGCTATAAAGGGTGATATTGTCCTCCAAGATTTAAAGGCGAAGATCATTTATGTGATTGAATTCTCGGCACCAGCCGATGGGAATATCACGGGAAAGGAGGGGGAAAAAACGGGCGAAATGTCAAGTATTTCTTTTCGAGCTGAGCAGACTGTACCAAGGCTAAAAAGTCCATCTTGTAGTTCTCATAATGGGCTGGCTTGGAGGCATAAAAGCTTCATTTCTTATCCAAATCGACAAAATCCCGGCTTGCCAGCGTCAGGCTCAGTCCATCGCTAGCCGGATGCAAAAGGGTGTTCTTCTGTGATCACATCATCTGGTCCGTCAACACTGTTCCTCATAACATTCTACAAAGATGGGTAGCTCTAAAAAAGTATCCAGAGGTGAAACTTTCATCTACAATTGTGCAGTCTGCCGCGTAATATCATCCGCGGCTAGAGACCGGACTCCAAGGAACATGTTGTACGTAGTCTCTTACGTAAATTTCCCGCTCTTGCCAACTTACTTGAATAGAAGTAGGAGGAGTGGATCACGTACACGTTCCAGTTGCGTCGGGATTGGTTCCTTTAAGGAACCATGATCGTAGCTTCCGGAGCCTACAACTTCTACTAGATATTTAAAAAGAACTTGATATAGAAAAAGTGAGGTTGTAATGGCGCCTAACGGTTTATACTGAACCCCTCATTTGTAAGGTCGTCAAATAAAAAGGGCATCACGATTAACGTTTTCTCATCCGTGAGGTAACACACCTCTTTCCTGTTCTGAACTTTTGTGAGAAAACTCTCGATACTAAAGTTCTTATTAAAGGGGTATTTAATTCCAAAATTTGTTACTACAGAGTCTAAAATTTTGTTTCGCCTGACAAGATGGTTGCTATTCATTAGGGGTGGTATAGATATAAAAAAAATCGGGGGGTGATACGGATACCAATCCAGAACTTTTTTATCCCAAGGAAATTTTTTTTCGACCACTCTACTATGCATATGAGGATTCCATCCTGTTCTTTCTCGACTAACCGCTTCTTGATTTTAAGTACCTGAGCCATACGCCCCATACGGTGTCTTCTGCGCGAATTGAGGAGACGCTTTGTTCGGAAAAGAACCACATGGTGCGACTGATATACCATAATCTGGTGTGCTGTAAAAGCACGAAGGGAAAGGAGCCCCACCTCAAAATATGCGAGTATTCAGGATGCCAAGACCTAACGACCTATGTGCCTCACCATAACCTGAACATTGTCCCATCCTATAGTCTTTCGACTCTTTATTGACTTGAGACTCGTAGGTATCACCAGAGATGTAATTCTTGGACCTATTCCGACCTGCCTAATGAAGGATAATCCGTAAAACATTAAAAAGTTTGAACTTGAGAGGTAAGATTCTAATTTGTGGATTTTATTCGCGACTCTAATTGACTTTTGTTCTCCCGAGAGCTGACTTATATTTATGAGTTCAAAGTTTAAATCATGCAGAAAATTTAATAATTATCACTACACAAAATATTAAAATAATTTTAGTTTAAAGAAAATTGTCTACAAATCACTAAGAATACTCACACTTCACCAGGTCTGTTTACTTCATCATCAGAATCATCTACATTTTCTGTATTGTTTTCGAGTAATTCACCTTTCTCATTTACCATTTCGTCTTCCTGCAAAACGTCTGAAGTTTCATTTTTGTCAAGCTGTTCATTAGTGTCAAGTTCATTATCCGAATCAGGTAGTTGATTAATAGGTCTTTTAACTCCTTTATTAAACGTCCCGTCTTCTGAATCTGATGTTAAATGGTCTTCCTTCTTTGAAATATTTGCAGAATCACGACTGCCGCTTCTTATTCTTCTGGACAAAGAAGTTGAACGAGATCTTGAATTAGATCCAGGCCTTGATCTTGACCGAGATCGTGATCTTGAACGTGATCTCGATCTTAAACTTGATTTTCTAGAGCCTGATCTTGAAATTGAAGCAGAAGGTGATCTAGAAAATGATTTGCGTGAATGAGATCGTGATCTAGTTACAGATTTGCGTGAAAGTGATCGCGATCTCGATACAGATCTTGATTCAGGAGAAATGGATCCTCTTAATGAGTTTGAATCTCCACGAGATCTTTTCCGAGATGGTGATCTTAATAGAGATCCTTTCCGGGTCGGTGATCTCGAATGACATCTTTTTAGCGATTGTGACCTTGATCGTGATTTTTTTAATGACCTTGGTCTTAATGGAGATCTGTTTCGTGACTGTGATCTTGATCGAGACTTGTTTGGTGACAGTGATCTTGATTGAGACCTACTCCTCGATGGTGACCAGGATCGAGATCTTTTCAGTGACTGTGATCTTGATCGAGACCTATGCCGAGATGGTGACCTTGTTACCGATCTTGCTAGTGACTGTGATCTCGATCGAGAATTGTTCCGCGACTTTGATCTTGATCGAGACCTTTTTTTAGACGGTGACCTTGATCGAGATTTGTTACGTGACTGTGACCTTGATTGAGATCTTATCTGAGATGATGATTTCGATTGAGATCTTTTCCGGGATGTTGACCTTGACAAAGATCTTTTCTGTGACGGTGATCTTGAACGAGAACTTTTCGAAGACTGTGATCTTGATCGAGACCTTGAAGCAGAGTGCCTTGAGACAGAACTTGAACTGGACCCATTCCGGTTACGAGATGATCTGGAAGCAAAGCTTTTGACAGAAGTTGGCGTTTGAGAGTGAGATTTTCTTTCTTTACTTTTTTTATTTGAACCAGGGCTTAAATTCAAATCTTTAATTTGATCTCGACGCGACATTCTTTTTGAGTCACTTCCAGCATCTGATTTAAATGACGGCGACTTTGATATGGAACGTGCACTTCGAGTGCATTCTAATACGTTACTTTGAGAAAGTGATGGTGAATTGATTGGAGATAAAGAATTTGATTTTGACCTTCCCTCAAGAATAATTTGAGAATTTATCGGTAAATCAGGCATTGTTGTTGAACAATCGTCAGAATGAAGTTTAGCAGATAGAGAAACAGGGGAAACATTCGGTGAAGCGGGTTTTGAAGACTGGATACATAGTTCATTATCCATTTTTAAAGAAAGTTCAGCGTTTGTTATTATAACTTTTTCTGTTTTGAAGACTGGGTTTCTTTATAAGTCACAGGCAATACCAAACTTTATATTCTCTACAGAACAGACAGTCGAAGGCCAAACCGATCTGGAAAAAAAGTTGTCAATTATATTACATGTAGTTCATTGTTTTTTTTTAACATGAAATCGTTCTTAATTGGTCACATTCGATATTGAATAACTATAAGAGTAAATTACGTACTATTTGCACAACATTTTTTGTATGAATAATACGAAGACAAAAATTAATCTGGGGAATTAAAACTCTAAACAAGGTTGCCACAGCGTAATTAAAAAAAAATGAAAAAGTACAATTCTTAATTTATGTTCATGTTTTTTTTTTTAATCAATTCTTCATTTTTAGAAAAATCTTGAGCGAGCAGATTTTTGAAAAACTTAACATTCCTTTAATTAACGAACAAAACAGAAACTAAAAATATTCTAACAATGTAAATGTTTTCAAAAAACAATTTAAAAATCTAAATGTATCTGAAAACAAATTGATAAGTCTTGAAAATCAAACATATAAAGTATAAACACAATAAATGTTAGAAAAATTGTTTACATTTATGATTTCCCAGACTTATCCGCAATTTTTCCCAAGTGTCATGTGTTCCCATCTGTCCATCCTCGGTCTGCCTCTAGGCACGCCATCAAATGCTTTTTTTTCTTCTTTAAATATATTCTAATATTTTTCCTAGTTTCTATTGAAAAACAAAATTTCACCTACGAGAAACTGAATGCCATGAAAATCCTTTAAATCATATAATGCTGAATCTAGCAACCAGTTACCAGCCCCCCCCCCTTAATTTTTTATGAAATGTAGGTTGTTATCAATTAGCTAAAGAAATACGTGACGCCTGCGCTGTGGCAATATTGATATTTGCGTTCTTCCTAACCTCCGTTTGACATTCCTGGACAATATGTTCAAAATTTCCATGTTTTTTAAAAAGATTTATTAAGAGATGCGACTTGATATTAGAAGGAGGTTATTTTCGACGAAGTCGCAATCAAAAATATAATATTTATAGTTAGGATTCGAAAGCTCTGAGCTTTTCAGAAATTTAAAATAATTTTTCACTTATCAGGCTCAAAATAATTTTTTGGGACCAATCCTCTGATACTAGATTTCAGTTTTATTGACAAAATTATTGTCTGATCTTACTCTATTTTATCGCTCTTTTTATTTTATTCTATAATACTTTTAATGATAAATCAGTTTGTATGCGAAGAAGGTAATTTTCGACAGAGCCGGAATTAAACATGTATTTCTATTTAGCATTCTAACGTATATGATTTCGCGTTCAGGATGTTTTAGAACTGAATATCCTTCAAGTCCAATCGCAAATTATCATTTAAATTTAGTCAAGGAAAACCCCAGGACCGTCTTTCGATTTTCATTTCCTCGACAGCGTCATCGCCAGAGTCCAGACTCGCGTCCCCTAAGATTTCGCGGTCAGGAGGTTTCAGAAGTGAATATTCTTTAAGTGCCTTTTGAAATATCCTGATACCGAAATCTCAGGGGATGCGAATATGGACACCGGAGAAGACGTAGGTCAGGAAGTGAAAATCGAAAAATGGACCTGGTTTTTTCCTTCACTAAATTTTATTGGTGCTTTGCGATGAGAATTGAAGAGTATTCACTTCTAAAACCTCCTGAAGGCGAAATCTTCGGGGAAGCGAGCCTGGACTCTGGCGATGACGTTGTCGAGGAAGTGAAAATCGAAAAATGGCCCTGGTTTTTTCCTTGACTAAATTTAAATTATAATTTGGGATGGGACTTGAAGAATATCCACTTCTGAAACCTCTTGACCGCGAAATCATATACGTTGGAATACCACCATGTTATAAATTTCTGAAAAGTTCAGAGTTTTCGAATACTAACTATAAATATTATTTTTACGATTGCGACTTCGCACAAAAATAACCTTCTTCGAATATCCAGTCGCATCCCTCAATAAATCTTTGTAAAAAACATGGAAATTTTGAACATATTTTCGAGAAATGTCAAACAGAGGTTAGGAAGAACGCAAATGTGACGTGCGCCGAAGAAAGGGGGCTTACTCTGAAATGTGAGATTGTTCAGGGCGAGCGGTCGAAGTCGACCAGATAGACGCGACTTTTAGGAGAGAGGGAAGACTCACGAAATCTTCCCTCTCCACTTACTATACATTGTCACCCATGTAGCGGCGCGGTTCACGGACGGTGTATAGATGAGACCCGTAGATTGCAGTGTTGAGGGGTGGGAGGTATTTCACGAGATCTCGAGCGAAAGCTCGATTTCTCGGGTCTAACGACTCAATTATTAGCAATAATAATGCTCGGAATTTTTTGTCCATGGTTTCATTAAAAAGAGCGACTCAAAAACTATCAAAAGGTGTAAAAACCTCGATTTCGATTTTTTTAGAGTAAGCCCCCTTTCTTCGGCGCACGTCACAAATGTCAACATTGCCAAAGCGCAGGCGCCACGTATGTCTTTAGCTCATTGATACCAACCTACATTTTATAAAAAATTGAGTGGTTACTTAAATCCTGTCAAATTCCGAAATCCCATAAAACACTTTGAAACCCCTTGAAATGTTCGTAAAATCTAAATATTCTTTTTAATCTGTTAACCCTTAAAGGACACTTCGGGTCACTGTGACCCCACGGGTTTTCCAACTTTCTTCTCATTGTCTGCGTTTTTTTCCAAGTATTTTTTTTTTTTGAATAGTTAAATTATCACTGAGGCTTGGGAAATATTTTGTTCCCATTTTCTATTGTTTCAACATCATTCATGATTTTTTTTTAGAGAAAAATATCTGTAGGTGTGTCCTTTAAGGGTAAAAATAGCTTTAAGCCTTTAAAATATTTAGGAATGCCACGAATCCTTTAAAATAATTAGAGGTCCTACAAAAGATCCCAAATCTTTTTAAAATTCTTTGAGATCCCTTGAAATCTTTGAGAAATCCCTGGATATCCAAGAAAATCCTTTTAAATAAACGAAATACCCTAAAATGCCTTGAAATTTCATATTATTTTATTTATTTTATTTCAAGTTCTTCACAAATCTTTTTAAATCGATCTTAAGATCTTCGGAATTAAAAAAAAAAATGAATGCAAATATTTTATCTAGTTTTATCTGAAAACAAAATTTGGCCTACGAGAAACTGAATATGGAACCAAATTTAAATGGATAATATTGTTTAGTATTTTTCTGTTTCAACTATACATATTTCTCCATGTACACAATTTTTGACATTTGTATCTTTAAACTGTTCGTGTTGAAGAAATACACAAGGACATAAAAGCGAAGACGAATTTTATATTGCGAAAAACAGGCGTACATTAGAAATATAGACAAATTTCTTCCGATATTGATTTCTTTGCCCTTCGTATTGAATACATTTGCAAAGCGACGAAAGCGAAGACGAATTTGAGCTTGTAAGAAACAGTCATTACATTTGAAGAATTAGATGTACCATGTGCGAACTTTTAATGTAGAATTGTTAATCAGCGCAAAAAGTTAGCCAAAATTATTTTTAAAAAAACGTCTTGATATGTTGTTTCGTTCACGAGATTTTTGCTGCTGACGCATTTTGAAGACGGTAATTCAATTTGGGCGCGAATGCCTCCCACGCGCAAGCTGCTTCCCCCACGCCGCCGCACAGTGAAGTGAAATAAAAAAACGAGGTTCAAAATGACATTTAGAACGAAATTATGCCCCGATTTTAAATATTTTTTTAAATTCAGGACTATATTTTTCAGAAAATGGTGAGAGTAGATTTTTTTGTTTATTTAATTTTTATGTTATTGCAAACAGCGAAAAAATGTCGATTTTTTTAATTTCATTTTTTATCTCCTAAACAAAAAAATTGTTAACTTGTAAAGTTGTATGTATGTATGTATATCATTAAGCTATTTCCCTTTCGGCGAGCCTCTAGGGGTAAGCGTGACACTACCCGATTCGGGTAGTGTTTTTTTAGGTGGATAGTTTCTTGTAGTAAATAACTACAAGTGTGGTCTCACCACACCCACGACCCCCAACAGTAACGCAGTAGTATCAGACGGTCACCCATCCAAGTACTAACCGCGCCCAACACTGCTTAACTTCAGTTATCTAACGGGAACTAGTGCTTCCAGCGTGGTATGGCCGTTAATTATCATAAACGAAGTGTATTAACAAATAATTGACATTAGGGACTATTCGTCTTTAAAGTATATTTCTAGTCTAAAATTGCTTGCTTTCATCGTTAGGATGATACGTGGCTATTAGAATGTAAGATTAAATGTTATTAATTAATTCTATAAACAAATTTACATCGCAGACATTAATAGGCAGAAACAAATCGTTTCCGTCAATATTTGCTTATTTTATAAACAAATTGTATAAACAAATGCACATTCTAGGCGTTTTTAAGCGAAATGAAATCAATTGTTCTTCTAATTGTGTTGCATTTCTATTGCCAATGATGTTTTCTGGAAAAATTTTGCTATGCATTAATATTTATTACCTTTATAAACAAATTATATAAACAAGTGCACATTTTAGGCACTTTTAAGCGAAAAGAAATAGTTTTTTCTTCTGACCTTGCTGAAATTACATTGTCAATGATGTTTTATGAAAATATTTCGCTATGTATTAATATTCCTTTATATTATAAACAAATTATATAAATAGATTCACCTATAAGTTATTTGTTAGTATATTTGTTGGAATGATATGGCCAATTATGTTCTATAGCAAAATGTTGCCAAGCATCGCTAATCGTTTATTTTATAAACGAATTATATACGAAAATGTACATTTGCAGACATTTATCGGCAGAAAGAAATCGTTGTTTCTTTTATTATTTTTTAAACTATATTGACAATGAATTTTCTAGATGAAATTTTGTTATACCTCACGATTGGTTTATTTTATGAACAAATTAGGTAAACAAATGCATATTCTAGGCGTTTTTAGGCAGAAAAAAATCGTTCTTTCATCTATTATTGTTAAAATTATATTGCAAATAATATTCTTTGACAAAATTATGTGACAAAATGGAATTCGTAAAATTTATAAACAAATTATTCATTTATTTGTTCTTTTTTTTCTTCAAATGACCTCGTCAATAATAAATGAAAAAAAGGGACTTATCAAAATACAAGAATACCGCTATTGTTCTCTTATCTCAATATAAATACGACGAGAAACACTTTCTTTTTGACCAAAAATGCTTAAAATTGACATTTGTTCATATAATTTGTTTATAACATAAACAAATATCAAACAATGGCAAAATATTTTCTGAAAACATCATTGTCAATATAATTTGAAAAATAATACATGAAAAAACCATTTCATTTCTCTTAACAATGCCTAAACTGTGAATTTGTTTATTGTGACGCACCATAAAATAAAAATATAAATATTGTTTTTTTTTATAATAATTGCAAGCATGGTGTGTGCGTGTGTGTGTGAAGGAGATAACAACATTTCATGTAACCAATCAACTAATGTAATCAAACAGTTTTCACAGGGATAAGTAAGGAAGGGAAGTTATAAGTCTTTAAAATCTCTGGATAATGAAAGTAGCAGATGAGAAAAATACGAAAGTCAAGATAGAATAATTAAGCATGAAATCATAGCAAGATTAGAGGCGGGGGCACTACATTTCGCAGGTCAGCAGATTCCAATCACATCCACTGCCTGCGGAGTCAGACCATTAAGTCGCGACAATTGCAACTCAGCAGTTTTACACCGATTAGGCGCTTGCAGGTGTGACAAGAGGTCTGAGAAAAGTAGTTCCGCCCCACCTAACGCTTCGCGAGTGTGATAGCAACACCTCCAAAGGACAAAGCCACCTCGCAGATTCTCTCCGACAGTAAGAGCAGTAGCTCATTAGGATTGATCGTTCTGGCCCGTCACCTTCGATTTAGTTCGTTTGGTTTATTTTCCGTTTTTTCTTTTCGGGAGTGACGTACACTCCCACTCATAGAAACCCGGAAACTGTTTTTAGTAAGATTAAACCTGGTTTTTTTAGTAAATTACTTTTATTATCTGTTAAATTCAACCAGAGGCAACATCGGTAATGTATTAACAAATTTTACACACACATACCTACACTTTGAATTACTGAATAAATTCACAGTTTTAATTGGATATCAGTGTTATACAAGATTATTTACGAGTAGCACCCTCACACCTGAACTCAACAGAACGTGCTGACGTGATAGTACCGAAAGCCGCCCCACAACCCGTGAATCAAACACGTAAAAATAATCTTGTGCTTGCGGTTAACCATTTTAACCGTACGTAACATTTATATAATTTGTTTATAAAATAAACCAATATATTTCAAAGCGACATTTTTTCAGAAAACATAATTGGAAATATTATTTCAGCAAGGCCAGAAGAAAAAACGATTTTTTTTCGCTTAAAAGAGATTAAAATGTGCATTTGTTTATAAAATTAACATATGCTTCAGAAAATATAATTGATAATATAATTACAACAATATTAGAAAAAAAGAACGATTTGCTTCTACCTATAAATGTCTACGACGTACATTTGTTTACAGAATTAATCAATAACATTCGATCTTAAATTCTAATAGCTACGTATCATACTAACGATGAAAGTACACAATTTCAGAGCAAAAATATACTTTGAACACGAATATCCCCTAATTTCGATAATTTGTTAAACTATTTGTTTATAACAATTAACTTTACAAGTTAAATTTTTTTTATTTCTTATACCTCTGTGTATTGAATCCAAGTAGTGCGAAGTATAAGAAAAATTTTGTTTGTATTAACATTAAAATAAAATAAACAAAAAATCTACTCTCACCATTTTCTGAAAGATTTAGTCCTGAATTTTTCAACAACAAAAAAATAATCGAAAATCGGTGCGTAATTGCATTCTAAAAGTCATTTTGAACCTCGATTTCTGATTTCACGCGACTGTGCTCCGTCAGGCACTGAGCCACACGTTGTCCGTAAATTAACTGCAATTGGAAAAGACAGTCAATTCTCAAATTTAAAACTTGACCATTTTATTGCAATTAGTACAAGTCTTCATCTACATTCTTTACAAAAGTGAGCTCTCTACTCTGCAAACTACTCCTACTTATCATGGAGCAATTTATCATGGAGTTATCGGATCGGATGTCTAACATGGAACTCGCAATAAATAGTCGTAAGAAAGTAATTCGCTCTATAGCAAAAATATTAGATTTGGTTACTTCGGACGAAAGGGAAAACGAAGAGGAATCTGAAGTAGTTAACGATGACACATTATTAGTAGAATCAGAACAGTTGTTAGAGGGAGGATAAATTGAACCTAGTCTTCCACAAAGATTTTCGAACAAAAGGGTAACAACTCCAAATGAAGCTATCCCTACAAGAGACAGGCTTCCACAAAGTTTGAATGAAAAAGTAACAACCACAAGCGAAACTATTCCTGCGAAACATGCGGTTGAATTAATTAAAAAATTCAATGGACAAGACGATACGGGAGTTGAACACTTTATCACTCTTGTAAAAAGAATTCAATCACAGTGCACAAACAGGAGTTTTATTAGACTGGACCATTGCAGAAAAAATCGAAGGAGAAGCGGAGAAATCTATTCGTTTCTTATCAATCAAAGATTATGATGATCTTTTTAAAGCTCTTAGAATTAATTTTGGAACTACTGGATCCCTAGAAACCCATCACACCAAACTCTCACAAGTAATCCAAGGAGCTGGGGGAAGTACGTAGAATTTCAATACATGATTCAACCAAAGAATGCACGAACTTTTGTTGCTGTGCAATCAAATAATCCTTTCACACATGAACGAGAAATTTGCATAAAAAATGAAGAACAAACAGTTCTCGAAAAATACATAATGAATTTAAGAGGAGAACTTTCAGACCGAGTAAAATCAAGTAAAATCTCAGCGTTGTTAGAGAAGTACAACAAATGGCAATCCAATCAGAGGTCTGGTTAGCTGAAAGCAGTAAAATTCGCCAATCAAGAAACACGATTAAACTACAATTAACAATCCGCACAAGCCTCAATCAAAATCCTTTTGAAACCCTTAACTCCCAATTCAATAAATAAAAATACCCTTCGATAAACCAGAGATGAGGTGGGAGATTGCTCATGTAATGGAATAAGAGACTCCGTCAAAATCGGCCTGCTAAAAGCGCCCCCTTGGCCGGTAGACCTAGTCCCGAGAGTTACTTCGCAGTTTTCGGCACTTCTCAGACGTTGCGCGTCGGTAATTGATGAAGTTAGAGAATGTTAAAAATGAGTTCCACCGAAGTTACAATTACAGGAGTTACCAAGAACATAAATTGCTAACTGCATATTTAATAAATATGCTGTTAAATATTATTTATTTGCCAATCGCATATTACATGTTTTTTATATAATTATTCTTATGGTTCACAATTATTAGTAAGTAGTTGTAGAATAATAATATAATTAAATAATGATAAAATAATCAATATAATACACTACCGGCCAAAAGTTTAAGCTCACCTTGTATTTGATGACTGATTAAGTTCTTTAAATTTTAATTATGACAAAGCTAAACATTTTTCTCTTTAAAATTCAAAATTGTGTATGAAATGAGCACATGATAAAGCCAATTTGTCCATTTTTTAAGTAGATATTGCAAAAATAGTGTAAACTTCTAATGTTTCCTTAAATTTTAGGTAATATATCTGAAATTATCAACATTTTGTAATTTTCTTAGGCTAATTTTAAAGCTATTTTTCAACAGTATCGCAAATCAGCATAATTAAAAATGTGTAATAAAAAATTGGAAATAATTGAAAAAATCTTATCTGTGGGCAAATCAGGATAAAAATTAAATGAATATATATTTTGAGGGACGATTTTTCAAAAACGTCATGCGGTTATATATGATTCACATATTTACAAAAGTATTTGTCTTATCACAAAAAATATTGAAATTCTTTCAACTCTTTTGTTACAACTTCCAAGTTCTTGCACTGTGATAGGAAAATGTTTAAGATTTATTCTTATAACTTTTTGCGATACTGTGGAAGAATAGCTTTAAAATGAACCTATGAACATAACAAAATGTTGATGATTTCGGATATTACCTAAAATTTAAGAACAAATTAGAAATTTACACTATTTTTGCAATATCTACTCAAGAAATAGACAAAATTGGCTTTATCCAGGGCACATTTTATAAAGAATTTTGAGAGCATTCAGCTCTTTAAAAATAACAAAATTTAGCCATGACATAATTAAAATTAGAGAACTTAATCAGTAAATATAAC
>CAKNWW010296435.1:0-13274 GCA_932074435.1 Andricus kollari | reverse complement strand
TTTTTTTTTTTTGCATAAATATCAAAAAACTGAAGAGCAAGTATATAGTTGCAGTCGTGTATGTATTGTAATTTAGGAGAAAACTGCTACCAATGGATTTTTACATGAACCTTATTAACTCCGGTTTTTAGCCCCATTGGCGTGGGGTAGCGGAATTTAAAAAATAGTTACCATTATTTATTACTGTCTGGAATCAACGTTGATAAATCGATTTTGTACTACAGAAAAATCTTTGTAAGTATCAAATTGATCATTTTAGCGCATATTTTTAATAGTTAAATTATTTTCGAGGTTTTACCTAAAATAGCAACTTCAGATGACGGGACAAAAAACTTATGGGAGAGACTTTACAGTAATTTTTGAAATCCTTAACTCCAAAATGTTGAACCCTCTTCTTCAATATTACTGAATATAAGTTATATTATCTGTTAACCTCAAATATTAAAAAATGTTGTTAATATAATTTAAGCAATTTTTCATTTTGCATTTTTAAAGTTTGGGACAGGTGGGTGGGAAGACATTTTTCGTATTTTTTTGTTTATAATTTCTAAATGAAGTCTCATAAGCAGGGACCCGTCCGAAACTTTCGTTTGGTTACGTTATCTAAAAAGTACCGATTCTTTCGTTTACTTTTCGTTGCGTTCTAACAGATGGGAACTAAATTAAAAACGAAATTGTTATAACGTCATATTTTAGTCGACTGCCTTTTAATATTCACATAAGATTCACAAGTATTCGAATAAGGTATTTTTTACAATTGCGCGTAATTAAAAATTTGCATTAGAATTTCGGTATTTGAAATAACGTAACCTAAATCAAGTGAATATAGTTACGTTTTGGCAGTATAGAAACAAAACGAAAATCACGAAAGTATTATATTTAGTTTCGTTTCGGTCGGGTCCCTGCTCATAAGGCTTAACAATATGTAAAATGACTGGGACTTGAAGAGGTAAACTTTTTGTCCACTACCTTGCAAGCGCGAACGTGATTTTTCTAGTTGACTGAAAAGGAACGTAAAGAGTGAACTATTCCAAAACTGTTGAAAATAAAACGATTTTAAAATTTAAACATGAAAAATTGTGTGATTTACAGTTGAAATACTTCAAAATTGAATTGAAGACGATTAAGTTTTTCCTTCACCAAGCACGGCATGTTTTATATTCACATCTTCTTGAAAAATTGTGAATAATTGTCACATATTTCTATAATTTTGATAGTATTTTCTATTTTATAATCTAGAAAAAAGTTTATTTTTGGTCTTCACATTATTTTTGATATGGATGTTTTTCGACATTTCGGCGTATCAAAGAATACGTAGGGATAGCTTAAACTGTTCTATTTTGTATATTTTTGAAGTGACATTCAATTTACTTTTTGGGCCGAAATTTTATTAATTCTGAATACAAAAATCTATATCGATCGTGATTTAGAAGATATTCGCGTTTTTGTGAGCAAAGGTCAAAAGAAGTATCAATTCTGGAGTTTCGACGGAAAATCACACTTCAATGTATGCTCTATCTGTTTATATTACACTTATGCCCCGGAAATTACCGGAAGTAGGTAAATTTTATGTGCAAACAAGAAACTTAAAACGTGCGCTTATGGCACTCGTCAACTTCAGATGCGTTTTTCTCGAATAAAGATTTTCGAAGTTCTAACTTTAAAAGTTCCCCGGTGATTCGTTTTTCAACATAGAGGGTTCGTCCTTGGCTTAAAATGTCAGGAATTTATACAGATATATGTCACTATACTAATTCTGTACCGACAAAGTGGCTCTTTCCTTCCCTTTCTACGATTTTAATTATTGATTTTTGGAAACTTTCAGTTGGAAATAACAAAATTTAACAATTATTAAGTTGCAAATTACTCATTGTAGAAGCTTGAACATTAAAATGTTACTTTTTGAAGTCTTTTAATTTTAAATTATGCAAACCTAATCGCTACTAGATTAAAAATTTACATTTTTCATACTTAAATTTCACATTGCACAACTAAAGACAGATCCTAAAGACGTCCTTAGAATGTACCTCTATGACATGCTATTTGACGTCCTTAAGACATCCTTTGGATCTTTGCATGTCATTACAAGGTCCTCAGGACGTCCTTAACACGTACGCCACAAGACGTCTATAGGATAACTTTAGGACTTCTATGCCCACTAGGTATAGAAGGCTTTTGATTTGATATTTTACAATTTTGCTTGTACATACATACATTGTTAAACGTTTGAATCTCAAATTGCTGTATTTTAAATGTTTTAATTTTATATTTAAAAGACTTTGTGTTCATAAAAGTTTCACTTGAAATGCTTTAATGGGATTGTTGTACATTAGAAACTTTAGTTTTCGCAATTCAATTAAAAGAGCACTAAGAAATTAACTTAATTTCGAAAGGGAAGTTTTTTCAAATAAGATACATTTTTTTATGTTTAAAAAGTATTTTTTTTTTTTCAATTTTTGCGGGAAAATCTGATTGGTTGGATGGATCGCCGGAAGTAATTCAGACTGAGTAGCGTGATTATCTAGTTTATATGGGAATCAATGTGGTCACTAACTATTGCAAGGGTAAACAGTAAACATATCATATTGTTGTGTTTATTATTGTAAACGTTTTTCAAAAGTATAAAGAAGAGCCTATGCGTAATTTTTTGTTTATAATTTCTAAATGAAGTTTCATAAGAAGGGAGCCGTCCGAAACTTTCGTTTCGTTACGTTATCTAAAAAGTACCGAATCTTTCGCTTCAGAATTATTATTAATATTACTAATTATTCTTATTTGAATTTTAAAATTTTCGAATCTTTCGTTTCATTTTCGTTACGTACTGGCAGAAACAACTTTATTAATTATTTTTATTATTTGTAATGTAAAATGACCATAATTATACTAAAACCAGGATTTTCAAAGTGTGACAGTGCAAATGTGCCAAAAGTCGACATGTCACAGAATTTTCGAATACGGATTTCGACATGCTAAAAATAATTATTATCTAAATTAGTAAAAAAACAAAATTTTGTTCCATGCAATTCGTATTATTGTTTGGCCCTCGGTGTGCAGACATCTTGGATTTATCCCACTGAATTTTAAATACCTAATTGAAAAATAAAAAAGTTATGAAACTCTATGAGTTATGAGCAGAATTTTTTTAGACGCGACGTACCTTTGAGAAGAGCTTTTCTCGAAGGTGGTTGCTTCTTTCAATATCTTCCTTTCATGGTTCGATATAGCTAAGTAATAGCTCGAAAGAACTTTTTTTTTTTAAATAAATCAAATGCATTAAAATTAGACAGTTTTTTGTGTCCCATTTAAGTCGAGTTTTGGCACTAAGCTCCCTCATACCCCGAGACCCTTCATAACACTGTTTAAAATTTATATTATTCCAAAAAAGTAAATAACTGTTTTTAAATAATTCCCACTAAAGGAAAGTGCTGTCATCTCGTGCCAACTTTGGAGTACCCGATTAGGAACGGTTGTGAAATGCAAAAGGGCCAATCGTTGGCGATCGTGTTAAAACGATTAAAAAATGAGGCCTTCAGAGAAAAAACGTGATAAGTCCTATATGTTTTAACATAGGAATTATCACGTTTTTTCTCTGAGCGGCTCAAGTACGATTCGGAACTATTAGATTTTTGTTCTGTCGTTTCCTATCGATCTCGATCAATTATTTCTGGCATTAAAATTTTTTTTTAATATATGGATGAAGCAATTCAACGCATCGTGATCTTTTGCGAAAGATAAAACTGAGAGTAATAAATACGTATGTATATATAAATATAAAAAAACTTTAAATTGGGTATTTTAGTAGAATCGAGAAAAAAATCAAGTCACTAAATAGATTATAAAGATAAAGAACTTTCACGATCTATAAAGGCAGTGAGAAGATAGTTTTCCTTCAATTTTTATGTGAAAAATAAATTGCAACGTTTATAACATTGCCAGTTTTAAATCGGACGTCGCGCGAAATGTAACCTTTTAGTTCTACAAATTTTTCAAATACAAATTTTTAATAGTCAATATGATATATCTAGAAGTCAAATCTAAGTTTAAGATTATTATTACATATATAGAGCATAGCAAACAATGTAGGCCCATCAATCGACAACAGTTCTTTTAAACCTTGTTTTAAACCGCCCACATTCAACAATGAAAATATACAAACCTGGAAAGACATCCTTTGTGTCAGGACTGGCTGGATGAATCCAGCCGTTCCTCTGCTGGATAATACACTGGAACATAATTATTGCTCAATTGAAGTGTGACATTAGACGTCTATAAGGGTCGCTTATTGAAAAGCGGAAGTCGATGGAGGTACCGGATTCAAGAAGCCCTACTGATTTCGGACATATGCACAAATTAAGCATGTAGAAATTCATTGAATTTCATTAGTAGATTCAGTGTAGTATCTACTCTACTAGATTGCACCTCATTCATACACTGTCTGTCAATCTGTCATTTTGGAGGCTATCATAACAACTTGACAACCCGTGCCGATGAATTCTCGACATACAAACAAAGGACACTATAGTTCCAGATCAAAGACACAGATCTTCCGGACGAACTCCGATATTACACAGTCAATACACACAAAATCGCGCAGGCACGTTAGAGCATTGAATTCCCGATAAATTGTAACCGCTAGCCCAGAATATTTGACTAGCAAGTTTTACTGTGACGGTTCCTTGCCATCTTGCGTTTCGCGTTATGCGCTTTGGCAAGGGGTAGCTGCTGCTGACTGGCTGGGATCGAATTGATGGCTGGCTGGCTGGTTGCCAGGCAACCAGACTTTTCCATCTCGCTCTCGCTTCCACGTTTTCATCAAACTCCAACGGTTTACCGCCTCTTTCTTTCAACTTGCACACTCTTGCTTCACACGTTTCTCCGGCTTCGTGTATTTATCTTATTCTTCCGCCGAAGAAGAGAAAATGTCATGAGAATAATTATGCAGCACTGTAGAGTTGTCGACACTACAGTCGGCTATAGTCTACATTAAGAGCGTACAATTTGACATAGAAAAGAAGACATGTCATTTGAGAGAGGAAGAAATAATAAATTGGAGAGGAAGCGCAGCCAGGAGCGTACAATCATACCCCGTAATCAGAAGTCATATGTCCGATCGGGCTTTGCGGTCAACTACATATATGAATATTTTTCTGACCTGCCCTGTTATAATATTTCCTGACAATTGAATAGTCCATGCAAAAGTTTGCAAGCAAAGTAACTGAAAGACTATATTCAAGAGGGGCGTGCAGGGGATCCCCACTCTACTGTGTTTCGATAAGATCTATATCATTTTAAAGGGCACTGAAAATGTACTCAATCTCTTTTTTTCAAAATGTGGCTGCCTTAAAAAGAATTTTAAGACATATGATTAGGGTGAACATAATTGATTTTCGAAAAGTAGGACAAAAAGTTTTGAAAAATAAGGACAAAGTAGGACTGAGTAGGTCAAAAATTTATTTGAAAAAGAGGACAAGGTAAGACAGAAAAGTTAGAAAAAAGAGTATATGTATAATTAGAAATCCGGCCAATATTATTAAAAAATATTGGCCATCGATGTTCACTACATCGACATATAGTACAGGACCGCTAGCTCCAGCCATTGGAAGTGGAATAGGGAATAGACAGAAAGGGGAAATCGAGAAATTCGACCTGTCCTTTTCTAAGGCTGGCGATTCGTGGATTGATCCTTTGCTATGAAAGCAGATGGTAGATTAGTAAAACCAATAATCATCCTTAGAAAAAGACAGGTCAACTTTCTCGATTTTCCCTCTCTTTCTATTCCCTATTTCACTTCTGACGGCCGTAGCTAACGGTCCAGTACTATATTTCGATGGTTAGATGGCATTGAATGATAAAATTTGGTACAAAAAAGGTCCAAAAGTTGATTAAAAAATAAAAATTTATGATTTGACTAATCCGGACCAAAACCCGGACAAAGTAAGAAGTCCTGTAGGACAACTCACACAAGCCCTAAAATGAGGACATATCCGGGGAAATCCGGACGGATGGTCACCCTACATATGAGTAAAATTGAAAATTGGTATTTCTTCTTTTTCTTTACGGCTGTTGGAGCGGTGTCCAAAAAATGGCGAAATCTGCGTGAGGCACTCAATCTTTACAACTAAGATTCTATAAATCGAGATTAAGGTTTTAAAAACGAACTTTGAAAATGGTCTAGAACCCAGAAGGGGTTTCGCGGTGGCAGAACATTTGGTAATTTATGTAGGGCTGACAAAAAGGGCACTTAGGCTTAGGAAAAATGAACATGAAAGTAATTTTCACAGGAATCCCAGATATCATTCAGTCCTTTCTGAGCATAAAATTACACATGGTCATGATTTTAATTGGAATGATGTTAAAGTTCTTTATCATGAGAAAAATCAGAAAAAGAGAGAATTTATGGAGATGTTATTTATAAAGAGAGAGGGAAACAAAGCTATTAATTTAAAAAGGGTATCTCTCAAGATATAACAAAGTATGGGATAGATTAATTAATTGGTTATAATAATTTTCTTTGATTAGCTAACAGAAAGATTTTTTCTTTATAAAGCAATCAATTTCTCAATCAACAATTTTGATGACATTGAACTTAATCAAATGTGGTATTAATACAGTTTTATATATTTTCTTTACAGGTTTATTCATTTTCATACCTTTAGTTATTCCTTATAAATAATCCCTGATGAGGAGGTCTAAATTGACTTCGAAACATGTTGGTCTCCTCGTAGTCTAAAAAAGACGGAAAAAGGAAAAAGTGAGAGGTTGGTTTTTGGTTGACTTTTTCCCTCTTTTTTCATTATGTTATTCTTGTCTCTAATGAGCCGAAAAGTGAGGTTTTTGGAAATTTATTTTTTGATTGTGAATCAACTTTTGCTTACTTTGCAATAGAATTTTCAATTTTTGCTTAGTTTGTGAAAGTTATTCATGATAGAATGGATTTCGTTTCAGTCTCCAGTAAGTCAACGGGATCGTACTACGAAAATGCACTGTCGGTAAAAGTCGCATCTGCATGCTGCTGCCACCACCTGTCTTGGTAGAAATATTAAATTTGAATGAAAAATGCAATTTGTAAATTTTTTTTAAAATTATCATTATAATGAGAAGGTACTGTTTTTATATAAAAACTGTCAATCGCGAATTTTTTTAAATCTCCACGTTTCGAGACCCCCTAAATCCCAAAAAACCGGGTTTACGATGGTGTCTGTCTGTCCTTGTTATCGTTGTCGTCTGTATACCGGATAACTTTTGAAAGACTAATCGGATAATGTTGCAATTAGGCACACAGTTTTGAAGGCCAAAAAGAAAGATTGAGTTTGTTAACCAGCTATTTTGGATGGACTATTTTTTTCGATATTTAGAAATTCTATGTAAGGCTATTCGTAGTACTCGGAAACTCGAACAATTTATCTTTACGACTTTCTTCGATAAAAAGAAAATTATCAGAGTTGCAGGGATAACAGCGCAAAAGGAGCTCAAAAAAGGGGAAACAGGGTAATTTTCTCACGAAAAATGGGAAAATAGGGGAAAGATTAAGCATTTACTTTTACATATCGAAAAGAACAAACAACCTTCTTATAAGAAATATTATATTTTTAAATAATTTTCAATGATTTTTTAATTATTTCTTCCATTCAAGAATTTATTTATAAAAATTGGATATACTTAGGTCGTTGGAAATCCATTCACAGTGATATAAAAAAGTCAGAAAAAAATTAGTTAAATGCACAATTTTAATATGTTTAACATCGTTCTCATAAATATTTCTTTCCAAGATTTGTTTCTTTGTTCTTCCTTACTATAATTAATACTTCCAATGTAAATTTAAAACTACACTCTTCTGTAGAGCGAAGTAAAAATGCTCAAATTAATCGAATCGTTTGAGCTGAGTGATAGCAGTTTTTGGGTCGACATCCAAAACAAGTGTAGAAAAAAATTTGAAATCTGTTAAAACCTACTGTTCTCTTCTTTAAATTTACAATTTAAAATTTTAAAAATTCAGGAATAAATGTTGCCTTATTTAGAATTTTTACAAATGTACAAAAACATGTTTTTGGATCGATTCGAACCTGAAGTTTCTTCAGCTTGAACCAAAGAAACATCTTATTATTTTTTATACATGGGAACCATTTTTTTCTTGGTGTTTATTAATTTTCAAAATCGCAAAAAAAATATGAAATTCCAAAAATCCTAATCCACGAAAAATTTTTTTTCCGAAAAAGCAAAATGATAAAATGCTTGTTTGGTTCAAGCTGACTAAATTTCAGGTTGGATATATTCAAGTTTTTTTTTTAAATGTGTGCATATGACTCAATAAAAAAAACATCTTTTTTCACATTTTCAAAAAATTGTTATTGTGCAAAAAATGTATGTTTAAATTTCGTAATTTATTTTTATTGCTCACTAGTAAAAGCTGTAAATATAACAAATTCGTCATCATTTTTTAACCAATAGGAAAAATTCATAAATAATTTATTTAAGTACTATAATTGCTTTAATTATTATTCAATAATGGGTACACTTATTAACTTCAGAGAATTTTCACGTAATTCAAATATTTTATTTTCAAATATCGTATATTTAAAGAGAAAAGGGGGAAAAAGGGGAAGTTTTTGGAGAATAGGGGAAAAAGGGGAATTTCAAGAAAAAGGGGACTGGATTCATCCAGCCAGTCCTGACATAAAGGATGTCTTTCCAGGTTTGTATATTTTCATTGTTGAATGTGGGCGGTTTAAAACGAGGTTTAAAAGAACTGTTGTCGATTGATGGGCCTACATCGTTTGATATGCTCTATATATGTAATAATAATCTTAAACTTAGATTCGACTTCTAGATATATCACATTGACCATTAAAAATTTGCATTTAAAAAATGTATGGAACTAAAAGGTTACATTTCGCGCGACGTCAGATTTAGAACTGGCAATGTTATAAACGTTACAATTTATTTTTCACATAAAAATTGAAGGAAAAACATCTTCTCACTACCTTTACAGATCGTGAAAGTTCTTTATCTTTATAATTTGTCATACTTTTAAGCTGATAATACCTATTATTACCCTAGCTAATACCCTAGTTATTTTTTTCGGAAACAAAATTACAAAAAATTCAGGGTTTTTACATGGCTGGAAAATCAGGAATTTTGTTCTCCAGGATATGAGAAAAAGTCATGAAAAGAAAAACGTTACTTTTTGAAAGCCCTGCAAGATTATCATAACAACATTTTGAATTTTCTTGGAAAATCGTTAGTTCAAAGGGTCTCTGTGGGTTTCCATACAAAAACGGCCCTAACCCAAATGAGATTTCGTATCAACTATTCGAAGGCACTTGGCTTAAGATTGTTTTTTGTCAATCTTCCGCCCGATAGCCACCATATTGGATGAGTAATCATTGATTATGCGAATTTTCTTTTTCGCAATTTTAAGCCAAACTAACCATCGGAAAAATCTGAATAAATTCACAGTACTCCTTGACGTCAAGAGGCATGTCCGCGAATTTTTCGAAAAAATTTTCGTGCGAAATTCGGATGAAAACAATTGCAAACATTCTTGCACGCAATTCTTTTATTTAAAAAATCCATTGACAAAGTCGAGTTTTTCCCCAGTGGGCAAACAAATTAAGGATGTCCTAGAGACGTCTTCGGGACATCCCTAAGACATATTTTGGAACATGTCTTTTGGACATCCTATAGGGATGCTCTTAAGACGCCTAATGTCAGTCCAAAAGATGTCCTGAGGACGTCCTATGTCTTCACGACGTCTTTAGGACATCTTTAGGACATTCGACGTCTTAGAGACGTTGTTTGGACTGACATTGGACGTCCTAGGAACGTCCCAAGGACGTTCTTGGGATGTTCATATTTGTGTGCCCACTGGGTCACCATCGATGAGTCCCTCAAAGACACGTATATCCTACTTTATTCAGATTTTTAAACAATTTGGACGATGCTTAACAATAATATTTTACTTATTTACATATTATCCTAGTGTACAAAACCATTGACATACCAAGAACGTCCTTGGGACGTTCCTATAGGACAATGTCAGTCCAAACAACGCCTCTAAGACGTCTAAAGTCCTAAAGACGTCTTAGGGACGCTCCAAATACGTCTCTAGGACATCCTTAATTTTTTTGCCCACTGGTATATTATGTATATTTTCGAAACATTCTCATTATATATTATGATTTATTATTAATATTGTATTATTTTATATTATTTGTGAGCCTTGAAATGAGACATGATGACTGCAACCCGGCATGCACAGTAAGCTAGCGTGTTGCATTTCACAGGCGCAAAACACTCAATTTTCAATTACAAACAGGGCCGCCTTTAGGGTTTTGGGTGCCCTAGGGCCGGTTCAAATGTGATGGCCCTTTAGCCAACTCAAGAAGTGCAATTCCTCGCTGGGTTCTAAAAATAAAAAAATAAAAAAAAGGGCATTGAAGTAGGAGCCGATGCAGAAGTGTGTGCATGTCGCAGCGATGTTGATTTACCGACTAATTGCATTGGTGGGGGCCCTGGGGCCATGGCCCAGTACTAAAGGCGGCCCTGATCACAAAGCCATCGAAACCACGAAATTGGACAGTTATCGTTATTTTTAAGTAGTCCGCATATTGTTTAAAAATCTGAAAAATTAGGATATACGCATCTTCGAGGGACTCATCGATGGTGAAAAACTCGACTTTGATAATGGATTTTTTCATTGCGAATTTCGCACGAAAAAATTCACGGAGATGTCTTTTGATGTCAAGAAGCACTCTGAATTTGTTCATATTTTTCCGATGATTAGTTTAGCTAAAAATTGCGAAAAACAAAATTCGCATAATCAGCGATTACTCATCGAATATGGGGGCTATCGGGCTGAAGATTGGCAAAAAACAATCTTAAGCCAAGTGCCTTCGAATAGTTAATACGAAATCTCATTTGGGTTGGGGGGCGTTTTTGTATGGAAACCCGGCGAGAGCCTTTCATCGCACAAAAAATAATGAAAAATCAATAATACCATTTTGCGGACAAACTATGCAAGATACGAAAAAAGATTAATGAACTAAAATTGTGCACCCAAAAAAGATCTATAAATTGGTCATTAATCACTTTTTTATAGGACACGTAGTTTTTATTTTATTCGTAAAGAACAACATTAAAAATTAAAAAAAAATTTGTGGACAAACGACACAAGCTATGAAAAAAAAGATGAAAGTTGTTCACCAAAAAAGATCTACAAATTTGTTTTTCATTATTTTTTTATAGGATGCGTGGTTTTTGTTTTATTCGTAACAAACAACATTAAAAATTAAAACATTTAATTTTTGGACGAACGACACAAATTATAAAAAAAATGAATTGATCACAAAAGTTGTTCATCCAAAAAAGAGCTAAAAATTTTATCATGAATAATTTTTTAATAGGACGCGTAGTTTTTGTTTTAATCATAAAAAATAACATTAAAATAAATAATTAAATTTTTTGGAAAACGACCAAGGCCGAAGGAGCTTTAACAGAAGAGAATTCACAATCACCAAATTACAGTTTTCGATGCTTTGGCCTTTATTTTAAAAGGCCTGTGCACAAATGTGGGGGAAGTACAAAGACCGAACCTAGCGGACACGTTCTGTAAATGTTACATAACAAAAAGAGAACATTTATACATAACCTTGTTACAATCGTGTGCCATAACAATTACAAAACATAAAGGTCACACTGTTCTGTAACGCAGTTACTGTAAGGATACGTAACAGTTATGGAATTCTATAATGTAACCAATATAGAACATAGTGATAGAACTGTTATGTCACTAGAATGCCACATGTCTTCCAAGAAAGGCACATAAAGGTCACACTGTTCTGTAACGCTGTTACTGTAAGGATATGTAACAGTTCTGGAATTCTGTAATGTAACTAATATAGAACAGAGTGATAGAACTGTTATGTTACTAGAATGTCACACGTGTTCCAGGAACGGAACATAAAGGTCACACTGTTCTGTAACAATCTTAGACAATAGTCTAAGTCTAGAATCAAATGTTGAGTCAGGCAGTTGAAAGCATGCTATCAAAGAAAAATTTTCTCTTAATTTGAAACAGTTAGCCGCCACATTGGATGAGATAGATGGTGTAACGTCAATTTTATTTTTATTTTTTTTCTCTGTTTCTATCGTTAAAAAAAAATCTCAAAAAAATTCCAGGACTTCTTTCAATCATTCTCAACGTCCATGATTATCCAAAAATATTTGGCGGGAAATTCAAACTCAACAAAATTTGCAAATTTTTTTATGAATTTCTTTGTGTGATAAAACTCAAGCACTATCTCAGTTTTTT
The DNA here is from genome assembly GCA_932074435.1 of Andricus kollari. NCBI lineage: Eukaryota > Metazoa > Arthropoda > Insecta > Hymenoptera > Cynipidae > Andricus > Andricus kollari. Next base: position 964 of record CAKNWW010296435.1, on the reverse strand, counting down.
TAACCACATAATTTTAACCTACAATAGTAACCAACAGCACAGATTACGCCCTGTCAGTTTCAATTTTTATATTCTCATCAGAGAAGGTATTAGATTTGTGTAAAATTTGACCTCCCCAGTTTTTGTCAAATGTCCATGTTTTGAGATCCCCTGAACCCAAAAAACAGGTTTTTACGAATGTGTCTGTCTGTCTGTATATCTGTATGTATGTGGGTATGTAGATTTTTAGTTTGTTAGCACGATAATTTTCGAAAGAATTGTCAGATTGGATTGGGCTTTGGTATACTCTTTAAGTGTCCTAAAATGAAGGTCAAGTTCGTTAGCCAGCCATTTTGGATACAAATTCAAAATGTGAGCACATTTTGAAAATTTGTTAGAACACTTTTTTTTAATATTTAAAAATTCTATGGACGGGTATTAATAGTACTCAAAAAGGCGAACAAAATATTCTTATGACTTTTTTTTATAGAAAAAAAATTACCGAAGTTATAGCATTTACAAAATTAAAAAAAAAATGAAAATTAACATTTTAAGCCAAAAAACGCACGATATGAAAAAAAGTCAAGAGGTGAAAATCGTTGCTTTTTAAACACCCTAAAATATTGTAATAACAACTTTTTGAATTATATAAAAAATCAAAAATTCTAATTTTGATAGCACAAAAAAAGAATGAAAAATCAAAAATTTAATTTTGCGGTTAAACTAAGCAAGATATGGAAAATGGTGACAAAACAAAAATTGTGCATATAAAAAAGATCTACAAATTTGTTGTTGATCACTTTTTGATAGGATGCGTAATTCTTGTTTTATTCGTAAAAAATAGCATTAAAAGTAGAAAAATTAAATCTTTGGAAAAACGACGCAAGGTACGTAAAAAGATGAATAGAAACAAATTATGCATTCAAAAAAGATCTACAAATTTATTAGCAATCACTTTTAGATAGAATGTGCAGTTTTTGTTTTA
>CAKNWW010296428.1:0-31541 GCA_932074435.1 Andricus kollari | reverse complement strand
TTTAAAGGGTGGGTCAAGGAATTAGTATTTAATAAATTATCAAATAATTATCCTCGCGAGACATGATATTTCCCTCTAAAGGTTCGAACTTGGGAGGTGTCACGTCTCGTCACAGGACTTAATTATTAGGCACCAGCAATTTCATAAAAACAATTTATGCAAAATTTGAAGGCTGTGTCTGGTCGTCTCGAAAAATTGTTTGAGTTGGAAAAGAAAAAGTGCCAGTCGACCCGAAAATTCGGGACGACTAGCTAAGCTTATGAAAAATATTGGATTAGTCATCCCGAATTTCGGGGCAATGTGACACTTTGAAATTTAAAACATTTGAATACAAATATTCGAAGTATTTAAAGTACTCAAATCTATCCATAAATGGTTTGTCTATCATGTATCTTGATTGAAAAAAGCTGGTGACATGATGGGCTGTCGGTACTTACGGAGGTTGTAGTACAGGATGGAAACTGATCTTGATCCTGAAGCATTAGGTCCCATCCATGGAAGAGGGAGAGAATGGCAGACGAGGGGTCTTAGCGAATGGCAGAATGGCGCGCAGGTAGCGCAAGAAAGGCGGTCGGTCTCTCAGATCCTTGCAATTAATAAGAGCTTAATGGGGCCGCTTGTGGCCGATAGTGCTTCCTTCCAAGTCGGCCTGTCCCTTCGGCCCTCTCCCATCTACAATTCTACAATATATGCCTTCTCTCTCTTTCTCTCCTTTTCTTTCACCGAAATGATCCAAAGACAAAAAGCCCGGGCCAAACCGTAAAACATTTCGCGTCTGCTCGCCGCAAGGTGGCTTGGAACACGTTTGCAAAAAGAGCCGATCGGCCTGAGACGAATAGGGGTTGACTTGACACGTAATGGGATTTCCTATCATATTAAAAGTCAGACCTTTTAACTTTTTATCCTGTTTCGAAGACCTCAAGTGCCTATCAAAAAGTCTAAACATTCTTCCCGGCCCAGGGAACAAAATACAAATGGTATATTTACAAACAGAAAAGTGAATACAATCATACTTTAGGGGTGGCACACTCGGATATGTTGTAAAAGTATAGTCTATATATAGAATTATTGAAATTTCGAACGTGAGGAAAATGATAAATTTGCCTTTTCATCATTTAGGTTGGATTAGAAGTTACTTTCTAGAGATCATCCATTTGTCATCAATGTCAATTTCATTCTTGCCATTATCCCTGTACCACGTTTGTTTTTTTCCACATTCATGCTTTATTTATTATTCAGATACATATGCATATATACACAAATTACCATTGGCCATAATTATCCGTTGACCTGTCTTTCATTATGCAAATTAGCATTTGCCAAAATATATTCATTTCTCGAGTTGCATCATTCGTCCTACGTTTCTGGTTTGGAAATAGCTAATTGACCTAATAATCAATATTCATATACTTATTGTCAGAATGTTAATTTGATATCTAATTCTCATTTTTCCTGATATTGAAACATAACATTTGAGTTTTCCTCACGAAGATTTTCTCAATTATAATTAAGATCATATAACACTAAAATCATACTAAGGCACCAATCACTTTTCTGTGACGAATCACTTTTCTATGACTAGTCACTGACATGTATTTTCAAAGGGAGACCTGGAAAAGGGATTCGAGATATAAAAAATCACTCGTCTGTGATTGATACATATTTTGTGAAGGGGGATCTGTAAAAGGGGTTCGAGAAATGACCAGTCACACTTCTGTGACCAGTCACTGAAACGTATCTTTTAAAGGCGGCCTAGAAAGGGTTCAAGATGTCACTAATCACTTTTTTGTGACTAACACGTGTTATTTAAAGAGCGACCTGGAAAAGGTTTTCGAGATATGACTAATCACTCTTGTGTGACTAACACGCATTTTTTAAAGGGCAACCTGGAAAAGGGGTTCGAGATATGACTAATGACTTTTCTCTAACCAGTCACAAAATCGCATTTTTTAAAGGTCGACGATCTGGAAAAGTGGGTTCGAATTATGACCAATCACTTTTCTGTGATAAGTCACTAACATACACTTTTTAAAGGGTGAACTGGAAATGGGGGTTCGAGATATGAAGAATCACTCTTGATATGAAAGATCACTCGTCTGTGACAATTCGGAAATCAGTTCTCAAGTGTATTATGATAAGTGATGAGAAATTCTGGCGTGTTTTAAGTGTTCGGTATTCTTAATTAGATGACAGTTTATAAGTTTATATTTAGATGAAGCAGGAAAAAAAATCTTGCTGGAAAGAAAGCTCGTTGACGCCAAAATTTACTGGACAAGAAAATTTAAGTCGGAGCTGTATACACAACGTTTTATTTAACCCAATTTTAATTTTACCCATTTACAACATTGCCATTTGCCGTATGTGCAGGTTTTTATTTTCCGTTGTTTTTATTTGTTGAAACTGCTGATTGAACTAACTTTCAATTCTCCAGATGACCCGTGTGGAACATTTTTCTGGCGCTGGCCCGAACCAGATCAGATTGTGTGGTTTCCAGTCTTGACGCTGACCAGATGGTCTGGCCTGGTCTTGGACAAAAGTGTAAAGTTTTTTTTGGCTAGCCCACTGCTAGTTGGAGGCCAGTCAGCCGCTGGCTGTATTCTCTTTATCTTTTCAATGACTTGGAAAAAAATCATTTTTCACTATAAGTGAATTTAGCTTTTTTCGACTTTAACAAAAATTTAAATACATTTTTTGATATCCAATAACTTTTTGCTCTCAATATACCAAAAATGCGTTCAATTGGGCGTAGAATGAGCCTTTTTTAAATTAGAATTGTTTGAAATTTGACTAAGTTGTCAAATTTCAAGCTGATTTAGCAGCTGAATTGCTATCTACAGCGAAAGCTCACATGAAATTTTCACAGGACTCAGTTCTAATATAATAGTAAAAAGTATGAAATCATATAACAAACGCTACAAATAGTCTTCGACAACTCGTTCAAATTTCAACCAATTCTAATAAAAAAAAGTTAATTGCATGCAGAATTTATCGTACTTTGAAATACTAACAGCAACAAAATATTAGGTTTTCAAAAATGTCACTAAATTGTTGTTAAAGTTGAAAAATGGAAAATCAAATCACTGAAAACTAAAATATATTCATATAAAGTAATTTTTGTTTTTGAAACAGCAAACTGTAATCTCGATTTATTTTTATATATTCGAATTAGCTCAAATTTTTGGTTATAGTAAGAAAGATGGTGAAATGAAATATATTTCAATGCAAGAATCTTGAAAACTATATCTGCTATCAATTCCACTTATTTTAATTTCAAATAGGCTGCTATAATATGTTTAATTGTAAGGTAAACTGTTGAATCAATTATGAATTTCAAACCTGCTGTCGAAATAAATCCTATTTCATTAGCGCCATATTCAGAGTTCCAAAGTACTAAATTCAGTTATATAATATCTTTGTTTTGAGGATTTATTTATGTGATTCATTAATAATAATACTTAAAATAAATTATGTTGCAAACATCTGCTTTTAACATTTTACCAATATAATTGGTTCGTCTCTAACAATATTTGCAGCTAGATCAAGGAGAAATATTGCTGATTTATAAAATTTGATAAATTGAACAATCTATGGTTAAAAAGGTGTTTTTCTACTTTCAAACGAAAGAAAAAATTGGAAATCAAATAAAAAATGTCGGAGTAATGAATTATTATGTACATGCACCTACCAAAAAATGGTGCTTCTACCATAAAATCAGATTTTGGGGCTGAATGAGATACTTCGCATATTACACCTTTTTTAGTTTCACTAGACTTATAACGTCTACTATGTCACGTGAAAAGTACATTTAGTTTTTGTTGGGGGAACACAATGTGTAGTAATTAATTTTGCAATAATTGTTGAAGTTATTAGCTACTAATAAGGAATCGTATATTGTTTTCCCTTTTAGGCGAGATTCTGCTGAATGAGTCTCTCGGTAGTTGGTGAAAAGAGTTTTTAGTGAGATATTTTAAGGGCGGGTGAGATGATTAAATTGGTGTGTGTGTGTGTTAAAATACCATGCAGTTGCACTACTTGCATTTATACCACGCCCCTCGTGATTGGAGACCACTCCCATTTAGTTTTATACTGCTGCATCCAAACGCCTCCCTTCACCTTAAAACCTGCAGATACTCACGCGATATCACGTGACACGTCTCAGCCTTTCTGATAGACTTTATCCTCATGTTTATAATTTCTGTTTACACCACTCAGTTTAATAGGACACTTATTTTTTTAATACTCGAAAGAATATAGCAAAAAATAATGTTTTTAACTTTTTAAATTGTACTCATCTACACTGTTAGAAATATCTGGTTGAATTTTCAACCACAAGTGGTTGAAATTTTATACAATTACCGTTGTTGAAATTTCAACTACTTGTGAATGAAAAATTACACGTGTATTTAAAATTTCAACCATGCAGTTGAAATTTCAACCACATGTAATTGGAATTTCAGTAACGAGAAAAAATTGTTTTTGGCACAATTAGTGCATTTCAAGGCAATTATAATTTTTCAAAAATCTTAAAGAAACCCCATGAAGATTCCTGAAAAATACTGTGCTTTAAAATTCACTAACTGTACCGAAAGAATTCTGATAAGGAATCAGTGAGTTACTTCGTACGTCTGTGTCGTGTGATCCATTCGATTAACAAGGTGCATATAATATTTAGGAAAATAAGCAGCTTTAAAGAAGAAAAACAAAAGGTCCGTTGGAATCATATTACCATAATGAGTTGTGCGCCCAATCAAACTTTTCAAAACTCGTTTTTGTAAACATAACCTAAAAAAGCATACAGCAGTTAGTACCAATAGTCTGAATGAAATTTCCCCATTATGATAATATTAATCAAACGTACCTTTTGTTTTCTTCTTTTCCTGAATATTATATGTCCTTTATTAATTTCATGGATCTCACGACACAAACGTCCGAAATAATTCCTCGTGGGACTTAATCTCGTTGGGGTCTGGCCTGGCCATTAATTTCTTATTGAATTTTCAACTACATTTGGATGAATTTTATTTCAACTCCGTGGATGAACGACATTTCAACCACAAAAGTGGTTGAAAAATGGTTGAATTTTTAACATATTTCTAACAGTATAATACTTTCAGAACATTTACACCGAAACGGTACGAATATTTAGATTTTTATGATACATCTAAATTTTAATACAGGCCTATATGATATGGCCCCAATAATACATATATTTAGCTTATTATTGGTTGAAAGGCGAGAAATTATTTTTTTATATGGTAATGTAAAATTTCAATATCCATTAATAAAGGTTTCATTTTCTTTTTAAAATTCCTCTTCTGCAAATTGTTCCTTTTGTTGTAAAATGTTCTCTGGATTTTCACAGAAATCAAAAAGAATATTTAGGGGCCTCAAGCTTTATTTTCGCAAAAAAATGCTTAATTCATTTTAATTGCCGCTGCGTTCATATATTATTTAAAAAAAAATTTATTTTCACTTTTAATGGATTCTCTTACTTTGGCATACACGCATTTTGATTTTTTATCTGCCAAAGTCAAATAATTCATTAAAAGCAGCAATTAAAATAAAATAAGAAATTTTAAAGCATGAGCTTCAGAGACTCCTAAGAATATATTTTTTAATTCTGTTAAAAATCTGGGCGATATATTTCACTTAAAATAAAACAATAGATGTATTTCAAAGTGAAATAATCCACTCATAACGAAAATAAAATAAAATAAGCAATTTTTTGCACAAATGGGTTTGACTGACCCCTAAATATTAAGCCATTGAAAAAAGGCTTTTTTGGACTACGCTAATAATTATTCTGGGTAATTTTCACTAAAATTATGCATTAAAAGTTTTTCTCTTAGCGGAATCAAGATTGTTTTATTACTTTGTTTACTGAAGGACTTCTTAATTTCTATTAAAGTTTTTATTTTGCGTGTATTGCTGTAAAAAATATCTGAGTTTTCTGAAAATTCAAGAATAAGTATTAAGAAAACTATGCGGCGCAATGGCTCGGCTTCCTTGCGGCGGCAGCGGGTCGAAAATCGATACTAGAGAAGCTCTCCCTTTTACCCATCCCTCTGGATGTCACTGATTCAACCCTGGCAGCCATTTCTTGGACCCTTAGTCAGAAACCAGAATGCACAACCCCGTGGCCTTCCGCTACCCCAACTTGTTAATCGTTCTCTTACACTTGCGCCTCTCTTTAACTAATCTTGAGTGAATGGGCAATAAGAAAGCGAAGGGGTTTCGAATCTTCTGAGATTAAAATCCACTTTTTCATAAAAGCATTCCATCGATATCTTGCTGCGGATATTGTGACGTATTGAAAATTCCAATTTATATCTTCACCTTAAAAAGTCTTTACATTAATAAATTATATTATTTTCATGAATCCTATTTAAACGAATATTTCTCTGACAAGATCAAAATATAATCTTTTTAAATCCAGGAAACTATTATTTGTATTAAGAGATATTGGTTTATTCCAAACATAATTTCTTTGAATCAATGAACCTTTTTCTTGCATTTAATCTATTAGAATCAAACAAAATTTTCAACAAAGAAATATTATTTTTCTCAAAAAAACTTTCTTTCACATTGTCCTTTAATATTCTAAGCATTCTTATTCTCTGGTTGCTCTCTGAACGTTGGGGCTGACCAAAAATAGTCGTTACTACTTGAAAAAGAAATACTATTCCAATAGAAACCTTTTTAATTTCTTAAGATCTATATTGATCTATATAGTTCACTTCTTGTCTTAAAAATGGTCTGTTGTTTTATAATATTCTTATAGTTTTTAGCCAGACTTAGATTCAGACGTATTATATAAAATATTTCAAAGACAACTCTGTGCTTGGAGATGAGACTTCTTTCAAGAATTTTGTTCGTGAGTTTAGGATCTCACATAAAAAATGGATACATAAATGCTTCTTCTAAGAAGAGGTTTCCAATATGACATTAGATCACATTTCTATATTTTTATAAAAATATCGTTAATAATATATTAATTAAAATAATTCAAGTATATTTGGCCCAATATTGCTATTTATTAATTTTTCAAATATTTGTTCGCCACTTTGCTCTTGACTGCATTTTTTATCATGAATAGAATACATTTTTTTTTCTTAATATATTCGTCCCACAGCCTTACTTTTAGCAATTTTGACTTCATACCAAAATCTCGGTTATCAGAACGTTGCACACTACACTACGTTACATCTACATTTTGTATGACGACTACATTATGTAGCAAATAAAAACCACCCATTGTGAAACTTTTGAATGTGATTTTTCAGCTAGGAATTGTATTGCTTGAAATTGTATTATTAAGCAATTTTAAAGATAATTGTAAGATTACAATTTTCTCAACTGATTTTCATTACTGAAAATATACAAACCTTGATTCTGAAAAAGTGTAATTTTCTATAAGAATTCTATATCAATTTTTTCCATCGACCTAAATCATAAACCCAGTCGGCAGCTTATGACATTTCACCTTTTTTATTCTGCCATCGGAAAATTGAGGAAATCGGACTAAAACTGGAACGGTAAAAGCGCCAATCACGCAATCCATCTTCTTTCGCCACATCAAGCAATACGTCTCACGTAATAATCGATACCCGATTCGAACCGACAGTGGCGCTCGTCTCGCGCTGGAAAAGGTGTGCACGCAATAAATTATTCATTGAATCAAATTGAATTTGTCAATCCGGTAGTACGCACAGGGAAAATTAATGGTTTCCTAGGAGGGGAAGGTAAAAAAGAAAAAGTCAACCGACGCACTCGACTTAAACGTAAGACAGTGGCCGTCCGGTGCGGCGTCTCAGAACCGTCGCGTCGCCCAGTAATTGCGATTTATTTCTCTTAATCGTGCTTAAACGGCAACCAATTTATGCCGTTTGAGTTAATTTACGCAATTATATAATTACTGGAGAACCCGTAAACGTAACTGCCTAATCGGGCATGGAACGAGCTTCACTCGTAATGGCAGCACTTAAATTTAAAGAAGGCTTAAGGATTTTGTGCTTTCCAACGACCTCCTTTCCCATCATCTCGTCAACTTCCATCGTTACAGAAAAATAGCTACCCTTTTTGTTCAATTTCAATTCCATTCATTTAATTTAATTATTTTAAGTAATGTTTTTAACCATGGAATTGAAAGTAAGTCATATGCATTAAGGTTTTTTGCCCGAAAGTATTTTCTGGAAAGGAAGAATGGCTTTGAGCTTCAAATTTATTCTCAAGGTATGAGAGTTATTCTACAAATCTTTATATTTTATTGGCTATGCTCTGTAATCATACATTAAATCTTAAAATATTAAAAATTTAAAAGTGCACACCATAGTTAAGCCCCCCTTCCGCGTCATAAAAAATTGGTTCGTGAAGCAGGCAGCAGGCGCCCATCATGCCGGGTTTCATTGGTAAAATTATAAATTATAAATTCTCTTTTTTACATTTTATATATATTATGGTAATGAGGTGAACGATGAGAGGTCATAGGTCAGGAATTGAAGGTCAAATGCAATGCTGAAAGGTCATGGGTCAGAGAGCTGTGAGACTAGAGGTCAAAGGTAAGATAACGTGGGTCAAGACTCAAAAGTGTAGGGTCAGAGGGAAAAGATGTGGACAGTTCAATGATTAGAGATTTTAATTGAAAGGTTATGGTTCAAAAGTCAAAGAGTAAAGGTCTTAGGTCAGAGATCGTATGTTAAAGGCCAGGGGTTAAATATCAGAAGCCAGAGGTAAGAGGTCAAAGGTTAGAGATCTCACTAGTATTTTTCAATTTTTTCAAATTGGGAAGCCGTTCTTTTTGTAAGCGTGCTGAGAGACGGAAACAAAATCGAAATTTTGGTTTCGATTACAATTTGGGGAGGTGTCACGTCTCGTTCAAAATTTAAATCTCTATACTTTTCAAGGTATAATTTTTAAATTGTTGAGTTTGCAATCTAATTGTTTTGCTACAATTTCAACATATCAGACGCACCACAAATTAGTTTATAACCCAATGTTATATATGAAAAATTACATTTATTGAAACGTTTATTGACAATAAACGAGTTTCGTATCGAGAAATTTCTTCCCTGATCTGCATTGGGATCATCAGGAATCCCGAAGAATTCCACGAGGGAAATATGGGAAAATATCTGCCTGTTTACAACTCAATCTTGGAGACACTGATGGGGAACGGCGTCTTTTCATCATAGAAACTCGAGCACTTTCGGTAGCTTAGTGCGGTCACGACGAATGGATACAGCGAGAGTTAGGACCAATTTAGGAGATGCTTGAGCGTTTAACACGCGTGCTTCGCTTCGCGATGTAGAATGAGAGTCGATTCGCGGTCAACCCGGCCAAACGAGTTTTCAAGTATTTGCTTAGAGGAATGCCGACGGCGTTTGTTTCGATTCGTGGTACACGCATTTTGTACCTTGTTCCTTTATTTTATGATTTTTCCACAATTTTCTCTAGTTAAATTGATCCTGGTCAGAAAAATCTGACTAAGTACAGTTGGAAATAGAAAAATGCCTTATTTCCACCACGCAACAAATGTTTAAAATAGCTTTCAAAAGTTCGTTAGTTTGGCATTCAACATAAGTGAAATAAAATTGAACTCGGATAATATCTTCTTTTCTGATTTTAGAGTTGGAAATTCAAAAAACTTTTCCTATGAGCGAAAAATAATGGCAACATTTGGGAAATGTAGCTTTTAAGACCCCTTTGCTGGAAGCTTTTCTTTTAGTCTGCTTTTTCTCAGGGGTTGTTCCAAATGGAAGCTATTGGCATGCAAAATCATGACAATAAATAAGATTGCTATGTTATGTTCTTAATTTTTATATGTATGGTTAACGAATAAGGAAATGAGGAATTTTTTCTAAACCCCTATGCTGGAAGCTTTTCTTTTAGTCCAATTTTCTTCAGGGATGGCTCAAATTGAAGCTTTTGGCAGATGAAATTGAATAAATAATAAAATTTATTATGTTATATTCTTCTTTGAATTATGTTGATTGGAATCGACATTTCACCTAACTTCAATTTCTCCGAATTAGTTATTTGGCTTGTTTTTAATGTATTGTTTTAAATTGATAGATAACATAATATTTATGTACGCGGATTGCCATTTCTCATCAATTATCATATTGATTCAGTCGTAATGTAATGTTTTGTTCTGAACTGAAAATAGGAGTCTTAATCACTGTATTAAGTTGAGTCTGAAGAGTGCGCCTTGAGCGAGAGAAAATTTTCCCTCGATCTCGGAAATATTCTTCTTCATAAATTGAAACTTCGATGTTAGGGAAAAGCTTTTTTCTCTCCTGAAAAATCATCAGAATGGCGTTTATGATTTTTTAGAACGCCACCCTTTAATTGGAAAAACCCCTCCATTCTGCCACACGCCTACCAAGGGGGGGGGGGGTTGTAAATCGATACTTTCAACTAATATTTTTAACCAAATAACTTTATAGGAAATCCATGTATCCAAAATAATAGTATGTAACGTACAAGTTTAGTAGTTTTACAATCAAAGGTTGTAATAATGTTATAAAGACATTATATCCGCATAATTAGATTAGGTTTTTTTCCATCATTATGATGACATTTCAAAGAATTTATTTACAAGAATTGAGGCATTTTTAAACACTTCAAAGATTTCAAGAGATTTCCAAATATTTCAACGTTTTCCAAAGATTTCCAAAGATTTTAAGAAATCTTAAAGATATATAAATATTTCAAAAAAATCTAAAAAATTTCAATAGATTACAAACGGTTTGAAGGATTTTTGGGTATTTTAAACGATACCAAGGAATTTTGAAAAGCTTTAAAAAATGTCAAAGGATTTTAAAAGATTTGAAATTATTTAGGGTATTTTGAAGAATTCCAAAAAATATTTCAGATGTTTAAAAAATTTAAAAGGATTTCCAAGGACATTCATGATTTTAAGGAGTTCATAAAAGTGTCATGCGGTTTTAAAAACTTTTATAGAATTCGAAAGATGTGGAACGATTTTATGACATATACAGTTTTAGGATATTTTAAACGATTTCAAGGGACTTTAAAGAGATCTTAACCAATTTTATAACATTTTGGGGGATTTCAGTAATTTTGAGGTATTTTAAATGCTCTAAAAAAGTGATTTTAATCAATTTCCCAGGATCTCAAAGGATTTCATAGAACTTAAAATAGTTCAAGGGATTTCAAGGAAATTTAAGGAATATTATCAGGTTTCATATAACTTCACGGAATTTCAAGAAATTTGATAATATTTTAAAGAGACGTTGAAGAATTTATTTACAGGAATTCAGGGATTAAAAAGTTTTTCAAATGTTTGAAAAGATTTTCAAATATTTCAAGGTTTTTCCATGGATTTTAAAGAATTTAAAGGATTTACGTTTATTTAAAAAAAATATTCATACAAACAAAGTTTCTTCACAATTTTTAAAATTATTGCTGTCCCTGAAATTATTCAAATTTTTTGAAGTTTATCCGGTTTTGCGCTATTTACTAAATGCACCTTTATAGATTAAGTGATCTACTTTTCTAGATTTAATGAAAGATTAAACCGCAAGTAAAAATATGAAAAACTTTTAGTAAAGGGTTTCGATTTTCTAAATTGTTGTTAAAGATATAAACTAGAGTGATTTGATCAAAGTTTTGAGTGAATTGTATAATCTCGTTTTATATTACCACGGCCGGTTTGGAATAGAAAATCAGCTCAGAAAAAATGGTTAAAACAAAGGCTGTGTCTAGTCGTCCCGAAAAATTGGGGAGTTGGAAAAGGGGATAGACTAGTCTACCCAAAATTGCGGGACGAATAGCCAAACTTATAAAAAATCTAGACAAATACGTAACCAGTAATAAATAATTGCAGATGTGTACTTTAAGTTTTAAAAAATTATAAAAAATGAAATTTTTTGTTAATATTCTTATACTATATGACACAGCTTTATATACGCATGTTTCATATTGTTTTAATTTTCATTCTTTTCATCTTAACTACTTCTAATTATTTGACTCGGGTAGTAAATAAGTAAATTAGATTTAATAAAACATGGCTGAAAATATTTGGAAAAATTACGTAACTCAGACGGGGGGGGGGCGCACTTTCTTACGGCTTGTTACAAAAAATGTGTTACGTAATTTATGGATAGCCTCTAATATGAATGATTGAAAAAACAGATCGCTCAAACACAATTTCTTTGTCAGTGTGCAAACTTCGGAAAGCTAATTGGTAGGATTCGCTCTGATGAACCCTTTGATTTTCTTCATGGGCGACGGCGCATCTCGTTGAGACTCCAGTACGTGAGTACTTGTGCAATGTATATGTGTATACTGTATAGTCAAAGCAGATGAATTTACGAGCGAAGGCAAAACGTATAGAGGTACGTGCACCACTCCAGCAGAAGCGGAAGAAGATTGGCGAAATATATTGCTTCCGAACACGAATAAGGGCCGGCAATGGTAGAAGAGCACAACACAACACAATTCACAACAAGTTTGCTGCCTAAGCTGAGTTCCTAAATCAATGCGAAATTCGTAATTCGCGAGATACACTTACCTCTTGACTATAGTCGAGCGAACCAGATTCCGAGATATAGAGGCACCGCCATGAATGATATATGAAGGTCCCAGTCCGAAAAACCAGACGCCCCAGGTCCCCCGGGCCAGCCATCTTCTGGGCCACTTGCGCGGATTTCAATGCGGTTATTTGCAACGATCTGACTGCGAGACTTTGCACGAGCCTCCAGGTACGTCACGCGACGAAAAACTTGCCAGCCCTTTCGGGGAACTTATCGTATGTTTTGTCGTGTCTGCAAAACCCTTCTCGAGACGAGAGAAATGCGTTCGATCGCGTCAAGTGAAAATTTATTTCAATACGCAGTTAGCTTCTTTCTTTTTATTGCCAAGTAATTTCGATCAAAAAAACTCCATGGTAAGTTCTCGCATTCTTAATCGTCCTGCAGGCATTATTCGAGTGTTGAAAGTAAATTATTATTACATATATTAGGAAAGAGGATCATCTGGAATTTCTTTTCAATCGACACTAATTTTATGAATCTAAAAATGCAGAATATTTAGTATGTGATGTCTATATTCACTCATTTTGTATTATTACAAATCTGTTTATAATAAATATTTATTGCTGAAAAAGCATGCACGCCTTGCGTTTCGAGCATGGACACTTTGCATGCTTCAGAAGCATGATTCGTCCCTTTAAAAGGATGGTTTTTTCAAGCTTTTGAAGCATGGGATGTTTCCATCGATTTAAAGCTTGATTTTTCTCTCAGTGCAGTTTGCAAATTTTTTTTGTAATTTTTTTGGCGGGGGTTGGCATGATTCGAACCCAAATACTGCATTTTCACTGCTTGAGGTATAGCCAGAAGTTCATATGCATACTACTTTAAAATATGTTCATAAAGTAATCACGATTACTGAGACATCGGTATTTTTTTAGTTTTAATTGCTCATAGATGAAAAGTGAAATTAAATATATTGTGAAATAAATTTTTATAGTATTCTAGGATGTTTAATGCTTAATCAGTATCATTCGTTTTTCAAATAATCCTTCCTGAACGATTTTTTTTAAATATTTCAAGTCAATTATGAAGCAGGGACTCTACAGTAATTATATAACTAGAAAACTATATCCAGCAAGAATGTTCATTAGTTCTTTCAGTATATAGCATTTCGGAAATTTTTCTGGAGAATGTTTTTACATTAGAATTGAAATTTTAAGTTTAATGAACAATATTTATATGGATAAAAGTGTTGATTATTATTTTGTATAATCGTCGAGTTTCGCTAGAATGATTGGACTTAAATGTGTCAAGTTAAGAATATTTAAGAAAGTGGTAATAAAGTAAATAAATGTTAAATAAAAATACATGAGTGATCTCTCAGGAAAGTGATTTTTTTAAAAGTAGAATGATCTTCTTCTAAAAAGTAAAAAAATTTATTTTGATGATTCTGGTTTGGAAAGTTTTTAAATTTGAGTTTTTATAATAAAATAAACCAGAAAAAATATTAATTAATAGTAGTTGCAAAGAACCGAAATTTTGATTGTTATAAGAGTATATGACGAGATTATGGGTTTGTCGAAATTCCGTATTTGTCTGCCATAATAAGTTTGGTTAGATATATTAGTTATTACTTCGTATCCGCACTCTTATTACTATAGCCTCACAATTAAAATATGAAAAATGAGAAAGGTTACAAGTTTTAGCTGTTCTGATTTTTTGGAAATTAATAATAGTTTTAACTATTTCTAAAGAATAATGTGATCTTAAGGCAAGTATATTTCGACTGTCCCGAAGAACTCACTAATCAATTGTTCCGAAAACAGAGCGTATCATCTGTATTATGCTTCGCTAGCGTGTCGTATCTCCATTTAAAAATACATTGAGATAAGACACTCCAGAGAAGTAAAATGTAGTTGATACCCTCTGTATACGGAAAACTTTGGTAGTGACTTATTCTTCGGGACAGTCGATTTATGATAAATTGTAATAATTAATAATTAACTATTCTATCATAACCAGGTATAATACCAGAAGCGATTATCTATTGTTGGACTGGCATGTCAAAATCGTACCTTTGGCACTGTCCAATATAAATTTCCAATACAACTCAGTAATGAATTCCATGAAAGTTTCGTCTATAGGAATAGTTAATTGAATATATAGGCATCATTTAAATATGAATGTATTTCCTTCTTGTAGCAAATTAACGCAGTTAAACGCTGTGGAAAATTTTCGGTATATCTACTTCAGGGTTGTCTCCCCTATATCTTATGGTCACGTTTACTGGGACGTTTACCTTACTGAATTTCACACAGTAGTGAAATTTTCTACTTAAGTGAATTATAGTTCTAATTATTTTTTAAATTAGTCAGAATTTAAGAACACTTCTATGAGTTACCTTATTACCCCACAATTGTTTACTTAATTTCTTAAGAGAAGACACCATTTACATTAATAATTAACTTTATTGAATGCGACTTCTCTATTACAGTAAATTCGATTGCTTGAATTTTTGAGCGATTCAGCCTCACAGCCCGAAATTCTTCGAGGGTGAAAATGCATTGAAATGCATTATTGTGCCAACAGCGCAGCGTCCGCGTACTGTGGCACGCGCCTCGAAAATGGCGTCGGTCAGTGACGTCACGTACAACTCCACTGGGAGCTGAAGAGAAAAGAGAAGGACAGAAATACGAAAGCTGACCGGGGATGGCCAGAGGGTCTCGATTGGTCAGCTGGGTTTGTGGAGGGAGTGGTCGTAACATCCACCTACATTGATCTCTTGAACCTCCACCAGGAGATTATTGCCACTGCTATCTGCGCTTTTTGTCCTCCAAACATTGATACTTTGCTATTTTACCATAAAAAATTAATAGAAAGATGAAACATCATTTTTCATCTTATTATTTCTCTGTAATAAATACTCAATGTAAATAAGATTACATAGGGTCATTTAAAAAAATTACATACAGTTATGTTACATGGCTTTATGGCATAACAGCAATATTGATGGTTGATAGAATGTCAAATATTGAGAGGAGTAGAAATGTATAATGCAGAAAATTCATTCTAGAGAGAATTATAATTCATAATATTCTTAATAATTCTTAATTAAAATTTTATAAGGGTCACTTAATTATGTTCCCGATTGCAGATTCATATAAAACCCCAAATTTAAGGGTACGTGTGCCCCAATAAATAAGAACACTTTCTAAGTGAGGATTCTTTATTTGATTCTATATGTGATTTTCTATTTTAGTTCACACATTTATAACAAAAATGTTAAGTGATACTTTATCACAGTTTTGAAAAAATGTGTTATTTTCTCTATATCGAATAATTTTAATTCCGAACGTTCAGATACATATATAGTTTTGCATTTATAAATGCAAATTGCATATATATGTGAATATATATATATATATAAAATAAGGGTCCGTTCAAAAACTATATGTCCAACTGCTAGGTGGGGTGACAAGTTTTTGTGACGATTTGTGACAAAGCGGGAAAGGGGTTAACCCAGAAAGTGACATTGCACACATGGGAATTATAAATGTGATTTTATTTTACAAGTAAAGCATCTGAATACAGAATTCACACTCTTCCGTTATTTCCCTCTTAAATCCTTTTTTTGGAGAATTTCACTTTTTTCCGTGTTTTCAAGTAACTGCCCCTTTTTTTATTGAAAAGTCTACTATTATATTTTTAGTGCAGAATTGATCTTTGGTGTGTTTTTGATTAAAAGTTTAACTATTCTATGTTTGAAGAACGATCGTTTTCTGTTGAAAATTAAACTATTACATTTTTCATTGAGAATTAATATTTTTTTGGTCGAAAATTCAACTATTTATTGGTTTAAAGTTAAAATACTTTGTTAAACATTCATTTTATTGATTGAAGATCTAACTATTTTGTTGAAAATTCATTCTTTTTGGTTAAAAATGATTTTTAAAGTAAAAATTAAGCTATTCCATTATTGTTCAAAAATGATCGTTTTTAGTTGAGAATATATGTATTTTGTTGTGAATTCATCTTTTGTGGTAGAAAATTGATCTTTCTTATTGAAAAATTAAATACTTGTTTGAAAGTTGAACTATTTTGTTGAAAAAATATTTTATTAGTTCAAGATTTATCCAATTGTTGGAAAAATCGTTTTTCTTTTTGGTTGAAACTCAATTTTTTCAACTGTATATTCCATTTTTTGTTGAGAATTGATCTTTTTTAGTTTGAAATTCAACTATGTGGTTGAAAATTAACTTTTATGGTTAAAGTGCATATTTGAAAATTCAACTCTTTTGTTGAAAATTTAATTATTTTGTTAAAAATGTAACGGCTTTGTTGAAAATTTGTCATTTTTATTGAAAATTCAACGTTAGTTTTTAGTTACTGAACTAGTGCGAAATTTATAAAATCTTTATAAATATTCCATTATGTTGGTGTATTCAATAATATTCTTTCAAGTAAAATTTTTTTCTTTTAGAAAAATAAATGAAAGGAAAGAATAATTCGATGTAAAATATTTGAAATCATAACAGTAAGAAACGTTTTCGTTATTGTTTTATTATGAGTTATTCCAAAGTTCCGAAATATCTTTGCTTTGTCGGTGGCTTCAGAAGAGACTCCCTGCTTGCAAGGTAGCTGATGAATGCTCTTTGATATTAAGTTACTCTAGTCGAGATATTCATAACCCTCATCTCAGAATTGCAGATTTTCGGTATTCTTTGGTCCTTAGCTTCAAAGCTTCTCAACAATTTTAGTATTATTTTAGTATGCTACACAAACAAATTTTACAATCAGGTTTTACTTGAGGATAAATAATGAGTAATTTAACATTATAGAAATCAAGAGTTATTGGAAGTTAGGTGTATACGAAAAATCAGTTGATTTATCTTAACTATATATAGTCGCAAAATCTACTGAAAAGTCATGTTGTCCATGTTAGGACCGAACGTCCTGTAAATTTTACTGATCGTTTTTCTGCGATTACAATATTAAAGTAGAACATTCAAAATTGAATCATTTGAAAATTACAATTTTAAATAGAAATTTAAATTCATATTGGACAAATTTTTTTCAGTTCAAATAGAAGTTTCTTTAATTCTAGCAAACTTTGTTTGGATCTACCAAATTTTTTTGTATCAGCAAAAGCTGTTTTATAAGATTGCTTTATAATTAGATGCCGAAGGGTCTTATTTTAGATGCATTCACTATAAATTGAAACGCTTGATCAATCATATTTTTGGAATTAAACTAATATTTTTCGCACATCCAAAATAATGTACTTTTTTTAACCCTTTAAGACCCGAATTTTGTTTTTAAACGCGTTTTTGGGAATTAGAATTCCCAGTGGGTTTTAATGGGTTAATTTAATAATCAAACTAAACTGGCATAACAGGCTTAGATTACTAAAATATATCTCCTTCCCAATGTAGTTGTTAGATGTGAAAATTTTCTTGCATATATGATAATAGTATATTATCAGAAATTGCCTCTGATGCCTTATTTGTTATGTTTTCTTGTAACATACTAATTATCTCCTCAAAAGAATCATGTGCGTAATCTGGGCATTGATTTGTGAAAACCCGTTTAAATCTCAATTCATCGATAATGTGCTCCAGCTGATAAACCCAGTTAAGCTAAATGTTATCGATGTTGGATTCTAGCGTGTTTAGTTGCCTTAACTTGTTGTAGAATTATTTAACAAGTCTTTCGTCTGACATTTCTAAAAGTTTTATCAACCAACACAAGGTTTTTACTATATTTCAGCGTTGATATATTCAATTCAAGTCGTACCATGTAATTTGTATTATTACATAACAATGTTGCCGAGATAACGTAAGGAACAAAATTATCAGCTGCCAGAATTGATTTTGGTTTAGACTTACATATACGATTTGTGTGGTGCTTTTCACACGCATCTCGACACTTATGACACTCATCAATCGTTTCTAACCTGAAATATATTCTACGCGGTTATATTAGATAAATTAATAATATCATGAAGCTAAATCACAAAAATTAAGGTTAAAAAATCCTATGCAATTATTAATAAAATGATGTTGACTTTTCCAAATCATTATTCGATTAATCACTCGATAATTTCACACCAAAGAGAGCATATAATTTAATTGAAAGATGTTAGCCCAAATCGTTGGTACCCCTCTGACAAACATAGGGTTGACTCGAGTTTCTATGGGGTGACTTGGCAAATAGTGGTAAATATTGTCTGGGTCATCCGAAACCCCATTTCCCAGTGGACCCTCATTCGTTTTGTCCTCGGATAATGCTCCGCATACTTGAACGTGGCGGTTATGTTGGATACAAAGTAGAACTTCGTATCGAATATTACTTCCTATGCACATAACACTTTCAGGTCATTATATTTGGTATCTGCGGTATTTATTAGATTCGGAATTTATACGCCACTCCCATGAAGCAGGCGCGGATCTGCAATGGTGGCGAACCGTCGATCGCCTCCCCCCTCAGGATTTTTTGACTTACCTTCTCTTTTTTCTTTTTCACTGAGAAATAAAGAAAAGCTATAAAAAGTATGCAATTTCATAATCGCAAAAATAATTGAAAATTGTTAATTAATATTTAAGAGACTGTAAAGTATATATACACAGCATGTGTATACATTTTTCTGTTGCCCCCCCCCCCCCCCCAGGACACTTCTCTGGATCCGTGCCTGCCAGGAAGATAATGCTCGCTCCTCGTATAAACACTTAATTGACCAGCATTAATCCACGAGGGAAGATTTTCTCCCATTTATTAACAATTTCTCTCTAAGGATGTTGAAGTCAGAAAAGATATTATAGTTACTAATTATTATGAGTTAGTACCTATAGACATGTTTTTATTTGTGATTTCGATGCATATATTGATTCACTATGCATGGAATTAAGTTTTATTACTTTCACGCTATTCATTTACGCGGTTTTTCATCTTCAGGTAGGATTACATTTCTTTATAATATGAAGGCGAAAAATATAGGTATATATATAGCTGCAATTTATAAGGTTTACTTGTAATTTGTATTTTCTATCTACTTGTTATATTATAATTTGTATTTGGAAAGACAGTCAATTAAAAATATAACTAGAATATATCGAGGTCATATACATTTTTTGCAATGATAAATATAATATAAATAAGATTTTTATTTTGTTTGTAAATTGCATTAAGCATAATTTTGTTAAAAATGTTTACATAATTATTATAAAAAATAAACTGAATTACTTCATATACATACCACACAACATTTTTTCAGAAAAATATTTAAGCAGAACAAAAAGTTTTGAATTAAAAATGTGTTGCATCATTTGTTTTAACTATTGTTTTAACTTTTAAGTTTCGAGTTGCAGTAATAAACCGTAGCAGTCAGGTAATTTCCTGGCATTTGAGCTGATAATATTCATACTGGCAGGGTTTCGAATCATTTTATGCTACAGGTTATAGTTAACTAAAGTAATTAATTGCGTACGTATCAATTAGTTTTTTTAAATTACAAACTGTAAATGTATATAAGGGGCATTTCTTTTTATAGCAGCACATCATTGCCCAAAACAAGTATCTTTCGATTTGCTTCAAGCTGCTCTAAATTGTCGTACTATAGAACCCTATTGTATGCAAACCCGTAAGGTACCATCCCAGTGGGCAAACAAATTTGAAGACATTTTTACAACATCCTAAACAAGTTTCTGTACGTTAAGGTGAAAAAAACTTAATTAGAACGTCTTAAAACGCCACATATGTCAGGCCTAATAACGCATACAGTGATGAGTGAACATTGTCCAAAAGACGTTTTTTGAACGTTAAACTAATGTTCAGGCAATTTCTCAATGAAATGCTATTGCATCAAAACGAAATCAAATGAAGTTTGTAATTTACATATTCGAAAGAAAGTTGGACAAGATTGACGGTGGTCGCAGCCGTTTTTCAAAAATGGATGTATCCCCAGATTTAAATAAAAATTCATATTACAAGAAAGCCAACAACCTAATGGACATAATGGACATTTTAGGGAATTCAAGGATATTAATTAAAATAATGATATAATTGCAAAACTACAAAAATATTAATTCAGAACCAAATCCTCGCTTGAACCAACTTTAGAGTTCATCATCTTTTGTTTTTCATTTAAATCTGTTAGGTTCTGAATTGAGACACACCAAAGTGTATCAACTTCCACTTCCCACATCTCGCTAAACATGCAATGTGGTGCTTTATGGCATTGCACCTTCAATAGGGCATTGCGCTCATATGAAATGGAATGCCGCGCATAATTATTAATTGTTGAATTATTTTTTACCGAGAATTCTATTCAAGGATGCACTTTATGTATGCCTTGGAAAAAATTGTTTAGGTTAAAATTGTTTATTTAATGAAATTAATTTAATTTTAATTATCAGTGCCGCTTTTATCCTTTAAAAAATTCTTTACAACTCTATTTGATTGGTTCTTATCAAACAAATTTTATTTAGAAAGCATAGAATTATTATTTTCTTAAACAAATTTTTCCTTCAATAGTTTTAATTTTCATTAAAATTAACTAAGTACATACTTGCAAATAATCTTTCAAGGAATAAAACCAGCCCTTCATCGTGAGAATTGAATAAGAATTGCATCTTTTTTTGCAGCAGAGTTAAAAATACAAAAGTTCAAGCCCACTATTGCTCATTAAAAAATTTCAACCCGGAGAATTGATTTTTAAAGCAAGCTTCAGTATTTTTTCGAACATTTATCTTTCGAAAAAACAGCAAAGATGTCATCTAACTATTAACTACAATTACCATTCTGTATATTTTTTTACATCTGTATCAGTTCTTTTAAAAATTGCTCAATTTTGAAGTGGATGTGTAGAGGACATCCCTAAAAATAGTTGACTTGTTATGTTTAAAGTTAAAGAATTGTAACTGAAGTTTATTAAATGTTAATTTATGATGCGCTCCTATAATGTGAGCATTTAATCAAAATGATTTATAATAATTTCTTGATATTAATATTTTGATCGCCGAACTTAATTTCAATTGGAAGTAATGTATAAATTTTTTCCCTTTAATGTCACAATGTTCAGAAGAAAATCTTAATAGAATTTAAAATTTTGCTAAAAGTACATTCTATATTGTTTCAATTTTTCAAAATTTACTTTGCATTTCTCGTGATAAAAAAATGATGTAGGTTAAAAAACCAAGCATCAAAAAAGATCACAATTTGCACAATTTTATTCACATGTATTAAAAATTATGCGAAAAATGGGTGGCCAAATTTCGGTCTTTTTTCTACTTAAGAATAATGATATAATGGTACATACGATACTTTATGTAACAAAGGTATGATTTACAAGTTTATCACGTCTGACATTTTAGATCAGGTTGATGCGTTCCATAATCATGCACATGCGCATTCGCTATCCAGTCCTCCTGTCGTATAATAAACAGCTACTTTCAGAACCGACAAGACGCTGATAAAACACGTAAATCATGCCTGCGTTACATAAAAGAATAACTTATAATATTGAAATAATATTCAGTACAAAAAGCATTAAACCGTATTGCATTTTTGAAATTGTATAAGTTATGAGAATACTGCTTCTGAAGAGGTATAGAAAAATAATGAATAATCTCGACTTGATGTATAAACTGACCAGTACTTGTCGAAGAATTATTTATCGTCGAGCGTTTTCGAAGGAGAAAGCAACTTTTTTGACGGATGCGAGGGTGCAGAACTGGTGATGGCGCCCGCTGGGCAACAAGAACGAGTCGACGGATGGACAGTGTTCATATAATTTCAGTTGAGATCTCATGTTCTTTACGACAGCGTCACGGATGGACCTAAACTTATCTTAAATCTCGATATCCCTCAGCCAGATCACTTCACTGATATTTCTGGCACACTGTCTCGTATTCAAATCTCATAGCCCAGTCGAAAAGTGTCGAAACAAGACGAAAGGATTTTTTCCAGGCCCGTTAGATCACATTCTTGACAGTTTTTCATGTTAAAAGATCTACTACAAGACATTCTTATGTACGCAAATTCATCAAATCAAATCCGATTCATCAATTGTTTCAGATTAATGTATTTAGTGCAACTAACAGTTCTCACTGTTACTTTTTTTATTTCAAATCTTTATATTATTCAATATTATTTTATAGTACCCATGAGCCGGCTTTGAAAAAATAATCATATTTATTAATTTATTAATTCTACGCGTCCGCTTGGACGTATATGGATTGTTGCAACGTTTGGCTCGGTTATACTCGGAATACAAAATGAGTTATATGAACTTCACTCCTTACACTCATATAGCTGATACCACATATTTTTTTAAGCTATGGATTTTTATTGAAAAGCGTTAGTTGTGTATATATTTTTCATGTATCTAGATGAAGAACGGTTAAAGGTTAATGGCGTTCCAAAAGCTCAAACAATTATGACGATTTTCCAGGAGAGACAAAAATTTGCTTGATTCAAAAATCTCATTAAGTTCGGAGAAAATTGAGGGGAAGATTTTTAGCTTATTTCGCATCTTTTCGCAACCTTAGACGATTATTTAGGATATATTATTTAATCAAAAGTCATAAAGAAAATTACTTTTGTAGCTGCTTAGTTGTAACAAATTTCAAAAAATTACAATCTGTTACAAAAACTTGAAAAAAGGTGCAAATAATTTTAAAATTATATTTAATAAAAGCCTGTTACCACAATGTGTATTGGATTCTTTTTTAACGATTTGAGCCAATAATCCCATTTTCGAATAAATAAAATTTATAACCTTTTGGAATGCCACCCTTCAGTTATAATATGTTAAAAAATCAGCTATTAGCTGGTTATTTGTATAAATAACTTCCAATGGAGAAATTGATTTTACAATTTAGTATTTTGTGAAGTCCTAAGTCATTTATTAATTAACGGAATTCATCAAAATACGAATTGAATCAAGTCCGATTTTACTTCTATATAAAATGTTTTCAGATATTACAATTTTTAATAAATTAATTTAATTTAGTGTGAATTCGTTCAATTTCGAACGTTTTGAATTGAAAAATGTTGAATATTTTAATTTCAAATCAAACAATTTTGAAAGTTAAGTCTCCAAATTTTTTATAATAAAAATTTGAAATAATATTTTTTAGGTCGAGTATTCTGTTCCGGCAAAATATGCCGGATTTTAATTTTCTCGTCCGGCATATTTTGCCGGATTTTAATTTTCTCTTCCGGCATATTTTATCGTGTACTAAATTGAAGTCCAAATAATTTATTATGAATTCCAAACGATTTATTATTAATTCCAAACAATTCTAGATTAATTGCAACGATTTAAGAAATTTATTTTTGCAAAAATATGTCGGACAATAGAAAATTAAAGGGTAATCTTGAAGACAGGTGGAGGTTATGTGTCATCTTTATATATCTGTATTCCTTGCCGGATCTTAATTTTCTCTTCCGGCAGATTTTGCCGGATTTTAAAGTTCTCTTCCGGCATATTTTTAATAACGTCATAATTTTCCGTAAATTATCATAAATTTCCACAAATTTTCACAACTTTCGTAAATTTTAAGAAATTTCATAAATTTCCACAAACTTCATAAATTTCCACAAACTTCATAAATTTCAACAAATTTAATAAATTTCTACAAATTTCATAAATTTCCACAAACTTCATAAATTTCAACAAATTTTTACAAATTTCATAATTTTTCCAAAGGATAAACTTCCGAAAAGGGTGGACCTCCGATTTTCTTCGGGCTCCGAATACTTATGTATTTTGACGCGCCGATTAAGAATATGATAGTGAAAATTGGCGCAAATTTGATTTTAATGGTGAAAACCATAAACAACCCATAAAATCATGGTTTTTCTTTGCATTTGTCTCAGTAATTATTCAAAATTCACAAACATATTTTTGATCAAAGTTGTATATCTCCTCGAAATACACATTTTATGTTTAAAGTATTTTTTTATAGGAATGATAGTTTCCCAGAAAATCAGTAGTAAATCGATTTTCATGTTTAAAAACCATAAAAATCATGTTTTTTTTAATCACAGGGGTGCCTTCCCGCCCACGTTTTTTTTTTTATGATTTCACCATGAAAATAAATTTTGAGCCAATTTTCACTATCATATTCATAATCATCGCGTCAAAATATATAAGTATCAAGCCGAAACTAATGGATGTATGGACTTATGTATTTTATTAATTTTTTAACATGAAAATCGATTTACTACTGATTTTCTCGGAAATTATCACTCGTATAAAAAAAATGCTTCGAACATGAAATGTGTATTTCGAGGAGATATACTACTTTTGTTGGAAGAATTTTTTTGAATTTTGAATAATTACTGAGATGAATGCAAAAAGCATGATTTTTATGGGGTTTTTAAATGGTTTTCACCATGAAAATCAAATTTGCGCTAATTTTCACTATCATATTCGTAATTAGCGCGTCAAAATACATAATTATACGGAGTCCCAAGATAATCGGAGGTCCACCCTTTTCCGAAGTTTTCCACAATAATGATAAATTTCCATAAATTTCAGAAATTATGGTAATTCATCAAACTTTTCATACATTTTTAAAATTATGGTAATGGATAGAAATATATGATAATTTAGGGAAATTTTAGAAATTCATGGTAATAGATCGGTAATTTTTGTGACCAGTCACAGTGGTGCCCCCCCCCCCCCACGACACGTTGGAAAGGGGTAGGGGTTTAAACCAACATTATTTCTCTAACCAGTCACAGGGGTGCCTTGCCGGAAGAGAAAATTAAGATCTGGCAAAATATGCCGGAACTGAAAATTAAGATCCGGCAAAATATGCCGGAACAGAAAATTAAAATCCGGCAAAATATGCCGGATCCGTATACACTACGTATTTTTTATTATTATACTTCCAAGTGATATTTATTTAATTTTTCGAACGCATTAAATATGAAAATTTAAGGTTTGATCGAAATTTGAAAAAGCGCTTATTTCCAACTCATATAATTCAATAATTTTACCTGCCCGCCAATTTTTAATTATCCAATATAAAGTATAAAAAAGTAAGTTATTTTAGTACCTGAAGTTCAAATAGATTTGTTGAATAACTTTGTATGTTATACCTTGAAATACCTTCTTTGTATATTTTATGTACAAGAGAGAAATATTTTCAAAGGAAAATTTTATTGTTCAAATACAGAAATTAATTTGATATTAAGAGAAGATAATAGCCTGGAAATCGCCAGTGTGCATCTCTTGCTACCTGGGTTGCATCTATTGAATTCTGATCTTTTAAAGCACGTGGCGACACGTGCGTGCCGATAAGTTTGTATAAAAAAACACCAATGCAAGCACTCGAAAGATGTTGAAGCGAAGTGATATCAAGTGTAAGGGTCTAGAGTGTTATTCGATGAGAGTCCGACCATCCGGAAAATTATCGGAAATTTCCTGAGGGACGATAAAAAAAAGGTGGAGAAAGAAAGGGGCTGGATCTTCTTTTCTCTGACAAACTTCTGATCAAACGTTTCTTCCCTTTCATGAAAAATGGGGTCGATTTAATTTTAAATTTCCTCAAATATTATTCATAAATTTTATTACAATTGAAAAATTATTTAGTTTGAAAATTAAGAAACTTATATGTACTCACATATAAAATATCTTTCATATTAAAAAATTATTATCAAGAGTTAAGCTAATTCATTTAACACATTTCTTATAAATCAAAAGGAAACCTTTATTCTTTAATTAATAAATGATTTTCTTTTTTTGTTTCAGGTCTCGAGTCCCAAGTTCAAGATTCCAAAGATATGTATTGGTTCTAGAACTGAGTTCCAGTATATTTTGATTCGTCCTTGACTGATAAAGGACCAATGAAGTCAAAAATAAATAGGCAAAATTAGATAAAAGAAATGCGAGAAGCAATATGATTGGTCCAAACGCCGTCCTTGAACGAGTTCCCCCCTGCTTGCATTTTTTGATACAAAATAAACTTTTCTAATACATTTTTGAAACACTTTATCAACGATTAAAAAATCCTTCATGTATCTTATTTCCGACCAAAATTGCTTCATTACTATTATAACTACGTGACAGCACTCTGTACATTTGTTTCTAAGATCAAGATCAGCTAACCAATATGGCTGATTGATGTTATGTAGCGTGGGCTTAAAATTCAAAAAGAAAGATAAAATTCTTCAGAGTCATAAGCGAAAATTTATATCAAAAGATATAAAAGAAGGGGGTGAAACGGACAAAAGACTTTGTTATACTTTTAAATGGAAGCGTTAAAGTTGTACATAG
The DNA here is from genome assembly GCA_932074435.1 of Andricus kollari. NCBI lineage: Eukaryota > Metazoa > Arthropoda > Insecta > Hymenoptera > Cynipidae > Andricus > Andricus kollari. Next base: position 4,763 of record CAKNWW010296428.1, on the reverse strand, counting down.
TGTTATCTAAATCTTTTAAGGCTCTAATATTATAGCGTGAAATTCAACTATTGTTAATAGTAATTGCGTGCACTATAAAATATACCTTAGTGACTACTGCTAGCCGGCGTCGAATGCAATTTCTAGTTCTTAGCTGCTTGAAAACTAGCTTGGAAAATATGTTTACAATTTTCTAAAAATTGCAGTGAATGTACTTCAAGATTAGGATTTTGCCAAATACTCCAAGTTTTCTCATTATCAATTATAAATTAATTTTCAAGAAATATTGTGAAAATATGTCATCAAGAAAATGCAAGAGATTGAAATTCGAACCCAAAAATTATCTAATTATTTCAAAATTGTAAATTATAAATGCAATTTGAATCAAGGTTCGACTGAAATTGTATTTAATTATAAATTAACCCTATTTTCCTAAGGTGATATCGTGGTCCTTTGTAAAAATATTACTTTAGGTTAATTTAGGTTTTTTTCTCCAAAACTAGATCAAACGAAAAGTGATGATTATAGGTAATTAGTGTATAAAAAGGTTTTTGAGATTTGGGGTCTGAGATACTCCTCCTTATGTAAATAGGGTTAAGTGCGTGATTGTTCGGCGAGTTTAGTATTTAAAAAGACGAGAGAAGTATTTATTGACCAATGATCTTGCCATACATTGCTATGCATATTGCTGTATTATTATTATTGTAATTTATAATCAACCACTGGTCGTTGAAAAGTTCTGAATTCTTCTTGAGAAGCAATTAAAGTAATATAAACTAAACAGCAGTTTTTCTTATTTCAATCTTTTTTCTCCGTATTACAAATCCCAGGACTTTTCTACAAAAATAAGAAAGGTCATACGACTTACACATGCTCATCATGTTATGATTATATAGATGTTGAATAAACTATTAATTATTTCAAAATCAATTTTCATTATCGCCTATGCTCCTTTTTCTCAATTGTTTTATTTTTGATTTTTAAAATGTTTTATGGTTTTTTTTATTTTCGTACATTTTTTGTAATTATTCTGAGCACAGAAAATCATCACTCTAGAGAGTCATCGTGGCACAGACACAGGGCGGCGAATTAGGAAATTGGGGTTCAAAATGATCCAGAGCCTACAATTTTTATCTGATTCCATTTTTTTTTTAATTAAAGCTAATTAAATTCTTAAAAGGTCTGTCAAGGCCGATTTTGCAAAAAAGGCTCTGTTTGTTTATTATATAAGTTGCAAAATGCCAAAAACCATAATTTTTCATATTTGAGCTGCCCGTTCTGTATCATTCATTGATATTACCTCAAAAAGGTGAAAAACTGATAGATTTACAATCGATTAACAAATCCTGATAACTTAGATGAAGTTCCTGCAATCCGTTCAATTGTTATAGACAAATTTATGAACAAAATCGATTTTTGCTGTACATTGAAGCCTGGAATCTCATTTCATTACGTTTTTCCCCGCGAAATCGAGTAAAATCAATATTTCACTAAAATCAAACACTTAAGTATTATTTTGTTGATTGTTCTAAACAAATTTCATATACAAATTCAATAAATAAGCGCTTTTGGATGTATAAAATGCATTTTTTCTGCGCAATCATTAGTTTTGCCTTCAAAAATGAAAATTCTATGGCAGAAATGGACAATCAACAATATTGACCATTGTTACGAACAATACTAATTAACAAATGCATTAACACTAGAAGTACCGGGATTTTCTGCCACCTTTGGTTACCACGAGGGGTCAATTGACCCCTACCTGCGTTTGGTGTCAAATGATGATTTTAATCAGTTTCTACCGTCAAAAGTTAATGATAGAAGTATGCTATATTCATACTACATCGTTAATATAAGTCAAGAAGAGTAGTGAGTTCTGAAAAAGTAAAACAAAGAAGTAAAAATGCCTACCCCAGCGGAGTCCTACCGACTTCGCTTCTGCTGCTACTGCAACAGCAAGCTAAATCGTTTGGTGCCGCTGTACTCCCCGATCCGAGTATACGCCGTAAATTTCAACTTACTGCAAATCGTCTGTCCCGAAAAATAAGTCACTAACAAATTTTTTCGTATACAGAGTGTATCAACTATATTTTACTTCGCTAGAGTGTCGTATCTCTATGTATTTTTAAATGGAGATACGACACGCTAGCGAAGCATATAATACAGTTGATTCGATCTGTTTTCGGAAAAATTGGTTAGTGACTTATTCTTCGGGTCAGTCGAAATGTGGTTATTCCTAGCGCTTTACTATAAACGTAGAACGTTATACACCGGTAGTAGAACTGATAGTCCGAAAATGTTTTGAAGCAGAGTAGAAGAAGAACCGACCATAAATGCAAACTCCAGCAGGCAATGTATCATATATTTCCTGTTAAATAGAACAGCAGTAATATTTTTGAGGATTAGAAATATCACACGCACGTTATAGAAGCGATATAAATCAGACCTGCTGCGCAGAAGTGGAAAAAAGTAATCAAATACCAGCCAAAACGCTATTAGGGGTCAATTGACCCCTGCCGGTAACCGACTATAAAAAGTCAATTTTTGTTTAAAGTGCGCATCCAATATTTCCGAAAAAATCGTCAAATACTCCTATTTATAAATAATTAAAAGTCACAAAACGCCATCTAGCTGAAAGCAACTGCTGCGGAGATTTACCACTTCAAAAATCGAAAGGGGTCAATTGACCCCGCCCGGTACTTCTAGTGTTAAACGGTCACTCTTTGATGGAAAAAATCAATTTTTTTTGCATAATTGCTCATTTTATCCCTAAATGAAAAGAGCTTATAGGCTTCAATGTACAGCAAAAATCGATTTTGTTCATAAATTTGTTTATAACAATTAAACGGATTGCAGGAACTTCATCTAAGTTATCAGAATTTGTTAATCGATTGTAATTCTATCAGTTTTTCACCTTTTTGAGGTAATATCAATGAATGATACAGAACAGGCAGCTCAAATATGAAAAATTAGGGTTTTTTGGCATTTCGCAACTTAAATAATAAACAAACAGAGCCTTTTTTGCAACATCGGCCTCGACAGACCTCTTAAGAATTTAATTAGCTTTAATTAAAAAAAAAAAGATGGAATCGGATAAAAATTGTAGGCTCTGGATCATTTTGAACCCCAATTTCCTGATTCGCCGCAGTTGTGGGACGGTATCGTGATTGTCTTTATGTTCCAACACTGCAACCTTGGTAGCCACTCTGGCGCGGGTTCGATTCCGCAAGCAAGAAGCGATTCTGTCACTTGGCACACAAATCCACAGATACCCTACAGTTTATAATTAACCCTATAGTACAGTCGCTAATGACCGTCGTAGTTGATCTGACATTAAAAATTCAATTAAAAAAATTAAAATAAAACATTGATGTGAATTTTGTTGCATTTTATTTTAAACAATGAATATTTTTATTGTGCATTTATTTTTTTCATTTTTTTTGCAACTCATGATAAATAATTAGAAATTTCCTAAGGCACATTTTTCAAATTGTTATTTTGTAACTTTGTTAATTTATTATCTTAGTTTTTACTTTCAGAAGTTCGTTTAGATTTCGTGATGTTAATTACGCATTACTTGAATTAGAGGGCTGAGTCTGAACCAGGAGGGCTAATCGACTACGTAATAAGAATGGGGAATTTAATCTTCTGGAATTCTACCCTTGGATCTCTGCAAAAGGAGTTGAAGATGTTGTTGAATTTTCAGGATTAACCAATCGTATGAGGGTTTAATTAAAATCTCTGTCCAACTTACACATTATTGACAAATTATTTAAATTTATTTTTTAATAAACATGTAATTTATACTATTTCTAGTATTTTTACACACACATATAATATTACACGGAGAAAATTTGTGTGTTAAATTTTACATAATTTAGTTCGGTAAACGGAGGACATTACGGCATTATATTAAAATTTCACTTTCAGTTATGTAAAATGAAATAGGGTAATATTTAATGTGAAAATATGAATTACTAATATAAATTCATTAAAATTTAATTCGTGATTCAGTAAGAAATAATACAACGAGATAATAAAGATCACCTGCCAGTTAGGTAAAATCAGTCGAACTGCTAGGTACAGTTTCGATTGTAGAAAACAAAGTCTACCTCTCTATATATGTGAATTCTACATCCCAGTCATGTAAAATTCTGTGCGCCAGCAAAAAAAAACAATCTTGCTACAAACAGATTCTGGGGAAATCCACTACTGACAAACACATGCTCACACATATCATACAATTCATAAGCGTATTGTTGGTACATATACACAATTTAACTTAAACAATTACATTAAATTACGATACATTACATACGATATAGTCGCACGCTTTTAACGATATTAACGCTATTAAAAATCGAAAACGCTGTGACGGGTTTCGAACCACCTAAACTACGTTTAACGCGTTCTATCGCGAACAACTAAGCCTCACGGCTAACCTAACAGTTGGAATATCGAGAAAAAGATCTGGGCTATAAAGTTAAAGTACGAGTACGCCACGGCCGTACAAAATAATATCTGGTCCCCGTTTCATCGAAATTTGTTATTGTAACATTTTATTAATAAGCGGGCTTATAAATTTGTAGGAAGCAAATAAAAACATTGGACAATTTTTTATTTGAAATTTTCTAACCTTGAAATTTTGAATTATTTAATTTTAAATACTTTAAACTTTTGCATGGTCTACTTTTTAAAAATAATATAAAATTATGTGTGCTTTGCGCGCACTAATTACCTTTCCTTTAGAAACAGAACTCTGTTTATTTTCCAACATTTTGTTA
>CAKNWW010296421.1:0-17025 GCA_932074435.1 Andricus kollari | reverse complement strand
CTAACCTAAAAGGTTCCTAAGAATTATATTTTTATGAAATATACAAATTGGTTGCTGACCAAATGAGAGAGAAGACAAAAGAGAAAAGGTAGATTTAATTGAAAGTCAGTATGAGGGGGTTTTCCAGTCAAGGAACACGAAATAGGGGTCAAAATTCCAAAATTTCAAAGTTTGACTCAAATAATGCAAATTCCATTTATTTTGTAGAGTTCCATGAAAGTCAGTACTCTTGTACTAAGAAAAACACTTTGGGGTTAAAATGAAAAAACTCCAAAATTTGACTCAAATTTTGAAATTAGATTATTTTATTAATTTGGTAGATTTTCATGCAAGTCAGTGCAAGGTGTTTTTTCAAGTCATAAAACACGAATTTAGGCTCAAAACTAAAAAATTCCAAAATTCGACTCAAATTTTGAAATTTTCAAATTTTTTAATAATTTGGTAGATTTTTATGAAAGTTAGTACGAGGGGTTTTTTCAAGTCGCAGAACACGAATTTGTTAATTTCCATGAAATTTAGTAAAAGGGGGGTTTTGGGAGCATAAAAAACAAATTTGTGGTTAAAATTCAAAACTTTGACTTAAACTTTGAAAATTTTTGTTAATTTTCAGATTTCATGAAAGTTATAACGAGGGGGATTTTCGAGTCTTAGAATACAAATGAGGGGTCAATATTCATAAATTCAAATTTTTGACTCAAATTTTTAAAATTTCATGAAATCGGTATAGTTATACACTCAGAAAAAGATTTGGTTGAATGAACAAAATTTTGTTTGAATAAACCCTGGAATATGGTTGTTGTATGTACAACAAAATATTTGGTTGATCCAAACAAATATTTTAGTCGATCCAAGTAAAACTTTCGGTTCATTTAAACAGATAGTTTGCTCCATTCAAGAAAATACATGCTTCATTGAAGAGTGTTTAACCCCAAGAAAATAAACGCTTCTCTATTGATCATACAATTTTGTATATTTTTGTTAGTTATAATTTTTCACGTCGAAATTGATTGAACTTGAATTATATATTTATCACCCTAAACGAATCATGTTACGAATTTAAAATTTCTACTCTTAACAGGGATTCAGGGACAGAGTTTTTAATGACATACTCTTCATTAGTTCTTAAGGAATAAGAAATGTGTTAGCAAGTTTTTGGTATCGTAATATCTACTAGCCAGTCTTAATTTCTGCAAAATATTTCTGCGCAGATGTCAAGTCCGTTAAAATTATCTGCGCGGACAGGCGTGCCGTTTAAGTCAAATGCGCATCCATAAAATACCCGTAACTCTACTTTACATCCATACGTGCCGTGTAACCCTAATACGCAGCGATAAGAGTAACTTTACTGCGCAGCGATAAGTACCGCGTATCTCTACGACTCAGACGTACGTGCCACGTAACTCAATTGCGCACCCTCAAGTGCCATGGAACTCTACTGCGCATCCGTAAGTGCTATGTAACTTTACTGCGCATATATAAATACTCCGTAATCTTAATGCGCAGCCATAAGTAACGTGTAGCTACAGGGCGCATCTTTTAATTATATAGGACTCTGCTAATCATATGTAAGTGCCACATATCTAATGCGCATCTTAAGTACCCCGAGCAGTATTGCGCAACCATAAGTGTCACATAACTATACTGTGTACTGTACTATCTGTAAGTGGCATAAATCTTTAATGCGCATCCGTAATATGTAACTCTACTGTGCATATATAACTACCCGTAACTTTACTGTGCATCCATAATTGACGTGTAGCTATACTGCGCATCCGTAAGTTCAATGGAACAATATTGCGCAGCATCAAGTGCCACGTAACTTTACAATGTAGCCATATGTGCTATTGAACTCTACTGCGCATATACAAATCCCCCGAACTTTACTGCACATATATTAGTAACGTGCAGCTGTACTGTGCAGATGTAAATTCTATGTAACTCCACTGCGCATCTATAAGTACCCCTAACGTTATTGCGGCATCATAAGTGAAGTGTAACTATACTGCGCATCCGTAACTCTCATGTTACTCCACTGCGCATCAGTAAGTGCCGTGTAACTTTACTGAGCATACACATGTGCCATTAAACTACTGCGCAGTTGCAAGTCCTATTCAACTCTACTGCGCAGTTGTAAGCGCTATGTAACACAACTGTGCGTATATAAATACCCCTTACTTTACTGTGCATGTAACTTTACCCTGTAGGCATATGTGCTATTGAACTCCACTGCGCATATATAAATACCTCCTAACTTTACTGCGCATATAGTAGTAACGTGTAGCTGTACTGTGCAGATGCAAATGTGATATAACTCTACTGCGCATCTATAATTACCCCTAACATTACTGCGCATTCATAAGTGCCGTGTAACTGTACTATGCATCCGTAAATGTCATGTAACTACTGTGCAGCAGTAAATGCCGTGTAATTGTACTGTGCATCCACGTGTGTCATTAAACACTACTGCGCAGCCGCGAGTGCCATATAACTCTACTACGCATATACAAATACCGCTTAACTATATTGCACATCCGTAAGTTCAACGTAACTTTACTGCGCAGATGTAAGTGCAGTGTAACTCTAGTGCGCATCTATAATTACCCCTAACATTACTGTGCAATCGCAAGTGCCATGCTAGTATACTGCGCAACTGACGGTGCCTTGTTACTTTACTGCGCACCATAATGTGCAGTATCACTGTTCTGCGCATCTTTAGTTCCGTAGAACTCTTTTGCGCTATCTCAAGTTAATTCAATAATTTCAATCCCTCCACGTAAACTGTTCTTCTCTCTTAAATCGCTTTTGTAAATTTCTCAAATATAATTCAAGGAACCTTTTAGGTTGGGACCCGATGTTAAAGGGTTCTTTAAGGGTCCGGGTCCAGACGGGACCCTTTAAATTCTTAAGGGTCCGGGTACGGACCTGGACCCTTAAGAACTTAAAAGGTTCGGGTCCGGATGCGGACCCTTGAGAACTTAAGGGGTACGAGTCCGGGCCCGAACCCTTAAGAATTTAAAAGGTTCGGGTACGGACCCGGACCCTTAAGAACTTAATGGGTACGGGTCCGGACCCGTACCCTTAAGAATTTAAAAGGTCCGGGTTCGGACCCGGACCCGTAAGAAATTAAAGCGTTCGGGTTCGGACCTCGACCCTTAAGAATTTAAAATGTTCGAGTCCGGACCCGGACCCTTAAGAAATTAAAAGGTCCAGTCCGACCCCGAACCCTTAAGGGACCCTTTAAACCACGGTCCAACTTAAAAGGTTCCGATCCCTGGCTAAAGAAATGTACTACTGGGCTAAAATACACTTTAAAGATATTCATGTGGATTTCTGCAATAACAATGCAGAAGAAGCGTTTTCAAATGAAAGATTTAAAAATTCTATTACAATTGAGGGTACACAACGAAAAAACGCTGTAATTTCCATATCTAGGACTGAAGTAAAGACAACGTTCGTCAAGGTGCAAGGTTCGTACCACACATGATTCGTTCATATGTCGCTCTTACTTATTAAATTATTTAAACAAATAATCAAACAATGAAATTTGTTGCAAAAAGGGTTTTCACCTTGACTTAAAAATTGTATAAATCGATGTCTGACATTGAAAGCATTCTTTAAGGAGTCTGAACAGTCACATAATACGCTACGCCCGCGCACTTCTAGCCGCGGCGCTTCGCTTCCTTGTGTAGGTCCCTGAGATTTATTTTTTCTTTTCTTGTAAAACACTGACGGCCCCAAGATAATACTTGCAGGACTGATAAAGAACTCTTATATCTTTCTTCGAAAAAAAAAATATATATATAAGAACATGTATTTTCAAAAAAGCCATTTTAGTTTTTTGAGTTTTCAAAAAAATGTCAATAACTTTTTTTTTTCTTGATGGACATTTTTTTGTTTAAATTTAAATGCTATTACTAACAACTTTAGACCTTCAGAAGATAAATCGGATACTTATAACCAAAGATATAGAACTATCAAAAAAAAGTTAACAAAAATTTCCATTTTTGCCATTTCTTCGAATTTTTGAAACATACTCGGGGTTATTTTTCCTTACTAATATAGGACTGTATACGCCGAGTTATAGCCAAATCCCTTTCCAAGAGGAAAATTCTTCATGATATAATTATGCGTTTAGATAGCTACCTCCTATAGTATTAGATGTAATCATCGTTTTCTAAAATAGACATCGAAATATATCTATAGAAAGGAATCCGTTCTGATAAGAGTCCTAGGATTAGGGCCAGCTGTTGATTTTAATGCCCGCTACATCATTATGTATGTGCTTGTACTCCCACTGAGCCATTATGCAACAAACATCAGTAAAGTGCTCCATGGATTCGTTGGTACCGCCCCACAAACGGCACTAGTCCACCACGTTTTGTTGTAAGACGTACTCACAATATTTTCTGGTGCAAACAACCCTGTCCTAAATCGCTATCACAAATCCTTCCGTTTCCGGAAACAGGACGCCCGTTTTCAGCCAAATATTGGATGCCTCTCTGTCCACTTCATGTTGTTCTAATGCTTTGGGGTGCTCGTCATGAATAGGTTTTTCTTTCTATTTCGCTTCTAATTCCTCTACCGTTTCCGCCCTGATATTTAAAGCCTTCTCTAAAGACAAATGCAAGGACGTGTCATTGAAATTCGCTGCACAGAGGCAATATCTCGCTTGTTGTTAAAACAGGCTAGCAATTATATAATGTGTGACTCCTTTGTGCCCACCATTAAGGGTTTTTGTTTTATGTAAAGTAAGGTATCTTAATAATTAGTGTATTTTTTAAGGCAGGGTCTAAACGTCCAGACAGTCCTTACGTTTATTTACGTTTTGAAACAGTCAAGTCTAAACGTACAAACACGACAAGGGGAAAGGCAAGCTACCATTTTTTAAATTCCAATTTAATCCAATAGTTTAAAAAGTTTAAATATCAAACTTGATGAGAATCAAATCAATTCTTTTTTCGACCGTCAGATTACATGTGAGGAGGCATTTTTTAGGTATTATGGTCTTCAAGTAAACTGGGACCTGAAAGTAGTTACCTCGGATTTACTATATTCCTAGAACAGACCGCCCCGCAGTTTCGTGGTAAGAGGAGCCCGCGAAGTCGAGAAAGGCTTGCTCAAGCATGCGTGACCACCAGAAGCGTAGCGACAAAGGGGCAGTGCGCGGTTACTCACGCGCGTTTATTGTGTAATATTATACATTTCAATTGGAAATGGTTCACACGGCTTGACTTTTACATTTGGAGGCCCTGGAAATAACATCAAGGCCAGTGCGAGCCATGCCCGAAATCGTAATTCAATCCAGGTTCCAGTGTAAAATGAAAAATGAAACTACTTGAAACTTCATTTATTAATTCTGACGTTTCGTCTAACACTGCATGCCTTTTTAAAAGTAACATGAATGAATATAATAATAATATATAGTATATTAATAAAAGCGCCCTAAATTTGAAAAAAAATTTAAAGTGAAAAAACAAGAAATACCTAAATTAAACATTTCGAAGGAAACAAAGCCTTTCACTTTTGGAGTCAATACATGTCGAAGGGGATAATATTTCGAATTTTGATATAATTTTAAAGTATGACTCTAATTGAAAAGCAGGTATATAAAATATCATCCATAGAAATAAGCCATATAAAAGTTGAAGAGGCTTTTGTCCTATCTGATAATTGAAAGAGAATCTTTATAATATTTTGGGATAACGACATAAATATTATTTACATCCATGATTTCTGTCTGTAGATTAATAGAAATATTATGATGTTTGTTTTAAACAATGGATTGAATAATGCGTCTTTTGTAAGTATTTTTTCCCCTTAGCCGAAATGGTGATGTTATTGAAATCAAAAGCAAACCGATGGTTGAAATTCCAACAGTGCAATGACAAACTTGTGTTCAAATTATCATGAACGTCACAATCTCTTTTGTGTTCAATAGCTGTAGTTTTTAGTCTTCTACCTGTTTCGGCAATATATACTTTTTCATAACATTCAAATTTTATAAGATATACAATTCCAGACAAATTTGGTGTATTACCACTATCGTTTTTGTTGAGCACAAATCTATTAAGAGTGCTTTTATAAATAAAATAAACATTAATGTTAAATTTGTCTAAGGATCTTTACCGTTCAGAAACTTCTTCAACATAAGGTAACGCGCACTTTTAAATCAAATTTTTTGTGATTGTCAATCCAGTTATTCTTCCTGGAATTACTATAGATTTCATGAGTTCTTTCTTGATAAGTGGGGATAGCATGGGATCAATGCACCTATTATATTCATTCATTTCGGTATCGGTACCAATTGATTTCTTACTCGAACCTCTAGGAGGTGAGGCGGGCTTGGTCTCACCTTGATCTACCTGTCATTGAAGATACAGTTTTGAATGGACTTTCCGTCATTCAAGGGACGCCACTCTCAATTGGATTCTCCTGTTTGAATTTAATCTTGTGTCAAAAATTTGGAGCCAGAATGCAACTCGTAACGACTTTGAAATTTATCTCACGATAAAGACCTCGGTATGCGAAGCAATTTTTTGTTCTTGATTTAATATTGGAGGAGAATCCAATTTGTCTTTTCTTAGATCCACAACACTTCGATTTTCTCGTTATTAAATTTAAATGCTAATTATGTAATAATGCAATTTAATTCTAAAATGGTTAGGGTTATTTTTAATGTGCCACCAGTATTGTAACCAATCTATATTGTTTGCTACAATCTACTGATCAGTACAGAGTAAATGCAAATTGAAAGTATTTCTCTGTGATAATTAATATCATTGAGATAAGTTTGAGTTGCAGTTTGCATAGCAGACTCGATCCGAAAATTTCTGTTCGGATTTGGGCGTGTTATAACCGATCAGGTATTTTTCGGCCCGAACGTGGTACAATTTAAGATTTCGGAGATATGTCTGCGCTGTAGAATTATGTGGCGTACTTATTTGCACACTAGAGTTGTATCGAACTTCCAGCTGCGCAGTAGACTTTTGGGGAATTGTTGGTTGCGCACATAGTTATATCGCACTTTCGAATGCGCAGTAGATTTATGGGGCTTTGGTGGTTGCGCGCTGGCGTTATATCGCATTTACGGCTCTGCAGTAGACTTATGAGGCATTATTATTTGCGCATCAGAGCTATATCGCACTTCCGGCTGCTCAGTAGTCCCATGTGGCATACTTAGTTGCGCACTGGAATTATATCGTACTTGCGGCTGCGCAGTAGAGTTATGTGGCGTACTTAATTGCGCACAAGAGTTCTATCGCACTTTGGCTGCACTTATGGGGTATTGATGATTGCACGCTAGAGTTACGTCGCACTTCTGGCTGCACAATAGACTTACATGGAGTTCGTGGTTGCGCACTAGAATTATATCGCAATAGACTTTTGGTATTAGTGGTTGCGCACTAGAGTTATGTCGCACTTGTGGCTGCGCAATATACTTATATAGAGTTTGTGGTTATGCACTAGATACCTGTCGCACTTCCGGCTGCGCAGTAGACTTTTTGGGGCATCGGTTGTTGCGCACGTAGTTGTATTGCACTTTTGAACACGCAGTAGACTTATGGGGCATTGATGGTTGTGCCTTAGAGTTATACCGCATTTTCGGCAACGCAGCAGACTTATGGGCCATTAGTAGGAGCGCACCAGAGCTATATAAAACTTCCGGCTGCGCAGTAGTCTTATATCGCACTTTCGCGTGCGCAGTAGACTTCTGGGGCATTGGTGGTTGTGCACTAGAGTTATATCGCACTTCCGACTGCTCAGTAGACTTATGGGGCATCAGTGGTGGTGAACTAGAGTTATGTCACACTTCTAGCTGTGCAGTAGGCATTCGTGACATATTAAGTTGCACACAGAAGTTATATCAAACTTCCGGCTGTGCAGTAGACACTTGCAGAATTTCTAGTTGCGTACTTAAGTTACGTCACCCTTTCGACTCCGCAGTATAATTGCGTGCCATTTGCAGTAGAGTGGTAGAGTTCTCTGGCATTTCCAGCTGCGCAGTAGATTTCTGGCAGCTTCTATGGTTGCGCACTAGAGTTATATTCAGAAGATTTCTGTGGTACGTGTGCTTTGCACTGGAGTCATGTCGCACTTTTGGCTGCCCGGTGGACTTCTGCAACATCTGTAGTTGCGCACTAAAGCAAGGTTGCACTTCCGGCCACGTAGTGGGCTCTTGCAGCATTCTTTGCTGTTCAGTCGTGTTATCGCGTACATTTGGATGCACATTCCCCGCATTCCACGAATTCCATACATTCCATGAATTCTGTGAATTCCATGAATTCTGTGAATTCCATGAATTCTGTGAATTCCATTAATTCTGTGAATTCCATGAATTCTGTGAATTCCATGAATTCTGTGAATTCCATGAATTCTATTAATTTCATGAATTCCGTGAATTCCACGAATTTCGCCAATTCTGTGAATTCGAAGAACTCCGTGAATCCTATGCATTCCATGAATTCCACGAATTGCGCGAATTCCGTGAAATCCGTGCATTCCATGAATTCCATCATTTCCATGAATTCTATGATTTCTGTGAATTCCATAAATTCCGTGAATTCCATGAATTCCATGAATTCCGCGAAATCCATTAATTCCGTGAATTTCGTGAATTCCATGAACTCCGCGAATTTCATGAATGCCGTGAATTCCATGAAATCCGTGAATTCCGTTAAGTCCATGCATTCCGTGAATTGCATGAATTCCGTGAATTATGTCGCACTTCTGGCTGCGCAGTAGACTTCTGCAACAAATTTAGTTGCGCACCAAAGCAAGGTTGCACTTCCGGCCACGTAGTGGACTCTTGTAGCATTCTTTGCTGTGCAGCAGTGTTATGGCGTACATTTGAATGCACATTCCATGAATTCCATGAATTCCGTGAATCCTGTGAATTCCATGAATTCCGTGAATTCCATGAATTACATGATTTCTGCGTATTCCATGAATTCCGTGAATTCCATGAATTCCGTGAATTCCATGAATTCCGTGAATTCCGTGAATTCCATGAATTCCGTGAATTCCATGAATTCCGCGAATTCCATAAATTCCATGAATTCCGCGAAATCCATTAATTCTGTGAATTTCGTGAATTCCATGAATTCCGTGAATTTCATGAATGCCGTGAATTCCATTAAATCCGTGAATTTCGTGAATTGCGTTAATTCCATGCATTCCGTGAAATCCATGAATTCCGTTAATTTCGTGAACTCCGTGAATTCCATGCATTCCGCGAATTCCATGAATTCCGGGAATCCCGCGAATGCAGTGAATTCCGTGAACTCAATGAATTCCGTGAATTCCATGAATTCCATGAATACCGTGAATTCCATAAATTCCGTGAAATCTATGCATTTCGTGAATTTCGGGAATTCCATGAATTCCATGAATTCCGCGAATTTCATGAATTCCGCGAATTCCATGAATTCCGTTCATTCCATGCATTCCATGAATTTCATGAAATACGTGATTTCCATGAATTGCGTGATTCCATGAATTCCATGAATTTCTTTAATTCCATGAATTTCGTTAATTCCATGAATTTCGTTAATTCCATGGATTTAGTGAATTCCAAGAGTTCTGTGTATTCTGTCAATTTCGTGAATTCCGTCAATTTCCTGAATTCTATGAATTCCATGAATTCCGTGGATTTCGTGAATTCAGCGAATTCCATGATTATTGATGCACGGGTGCCCTGAGGTTAACTTTTTTTGAAAGTCTTGTCACTTCGGAAATCATTGTAGATCTTGATTCCTGAACATTTTCTACGTTCAAAAACGCAGATTTAAGCACTTTTATAATGGATATAAAAATATTTTATCGCTATAAAACTCAAAACACGCCAAAGAGTTTGTTTACCGACAGAACATATATACGTATAGGTGAAAAATCAAAACATAAATAATACATTTGAAAAGTTGCGCTCGTCTCCTTTTGCATGTTGCTTCATTCTAAAATTTAGTATCATTTGTTTTATTGAACTAATAACATCGAGTGTCGCGTCGAATCGATGAATAGTGTGTCAAGTGAATTGTTTTTGCTTAACCTTTGTGCATTGAGAGTAGTAAAATGCAGTGTACTTTTTCTTAAGATCATCTTGCTACGCATGATGGACACAGACATACAATTTGTTTACGGTGCTTTGGTATTTTTGATAAAATGTTCAAAATTGATGAATCATTACTGAAAAAATTAAACAGTGCTCTTAAAACTGAAATTTCAATTGAAGATCATTTGCCATGTGCATTATGCAGTTCATGTAAGAGGAAAATTTATTTTTTAACATCAGTGTCTTGTAAAAGAAGAGTGCATCTTCAGCTGCCAGATTTTTCAAAGTTTTCAAGTGAAACTACAGCAGCAAGATCAAATCAAAATGCTAAGTGCTATTTATGTAATTGAGCTAGGTCCCTACATACGAAAAAGCACGATGCTACTCACTCAAAGTCTAAAAAAAGTAAAGCAGGTAAAATCCAGCGATGCATACACCCACCAATATTTTCTGGCGATGAAAATACTAAAATTTTGGATATTATTCCACCACCCGAATTGCATTTGATGCTCGGTGTTGTCAACACACTGATTGATAAAATGTCAGTAGAATGTGAGCAGGTAACGAACGATTGGATTAAAGAGAGCAATGTTAAACGAGAAGTTACTCACGGTGGTACAGGCTTCAATGGAAACTCTTGCAAAATTTTGCTGAGTAAAATTGATGTTCTCCGAGCGAACAGTAATCTAGAATGTCTAAAATACGTTGTTGCATTGAGTAGTTTTAAGAATGTTGTTGAAGATCGTTTCGGAAGTCAAAGCCATATGTTCTTACAATAGTAATCATGTGTGACGTAATATTTTTATTTGTTGTTAGAAAAATTGTTGTTTCTCATTATTACTTTACAAATATACATTGACTGCATAAGTATATTAAAAAAATACTATTTTGTTAATAGGACGTTGTAAAAATTAATTTCCCTCTACTATTTATATGTAGAATTAAGTAAACAAAACATTTCCTCTATAAAAGGTGCAGGCAGTTATTAATGCTTTTAATAGTTTTCATCCAAATTTAAATTTACCCATGAAATAGAAAAAAATAATAAAATCAGTTTTATGGACATAGAAGTAATCAAAGGTCAGGATGGTAAAATTATTACCAATTGGTATAGGAAAAGTACATATTCAGGTAGAATTTTAAATTTCTTTTCTGCTCATCATTTTCAAAACAAAATTGCAATAATCAAAAACTTGGTTGACAGAGCTCTAGGTTTGTACCACATTTCATTTCACAAAGAAAATTTGAATATTGTTAGGAATATCCTTTTTCTTAATCATTACCCACGAAAGTTAATTGAGCAACATATCACAATTAGAATTCAACAAATAAAAAACAAACAGAGTAACATTTTATCTACAGATGATCAGAAGGAATGGAGAGAATATAGTTTTTTTAATTCTTTTGTTCTTCCTTTTTTTGGTCAAATTAAAAAAAAATATGGAATTTATGTTAAAAAAATGTAATATTCATACCATTTTCCGTATACCATTTAAAATGGATTCAATAATAACTTTTTGTAAAGATCCTTTAGGCAAATTTGAAAAAGGTGGTGTTGTTTACAAGATCACTTGCAAGATCTGTAAGATGACTTATGTGGGACAGACTGGTAGACTTCTTAATACTAGGGTGGAGGAACACTAAAGTGATGTTCGTTTGCGACGCTGTTATAAGAGTGTTCTTGCTAGACATACGAGAGGGTTTGTTGATATTGACCATGAGTTTGACTGGGATAATGTTGAAATTTTGCATAGTGAAGGTAATGCGAGAAAGAAATAATTCATGCAAATGCTTTATATTAAAA
The DNA here is from genome assembly GCA_932074435.1 of Andricus kollari. Taxonomy (NCBI): domain Eukaryota; kingdom Metazoa; phylum Arthropoda; class Insecta; order Hymenoptera; family Cynipidae; genus Andricus; species Andricus kollari. Next base: position 5,173 of record CAKNWW010296421.1, on the reverse strand, counting down.
AACAAAATAAGATATCTATTAATTTAAAAACAGATTTTGATAAATTAAACAAGAGTTATTCTAGTATGATTATTTACATTTAGCAATAGATTTTCATGAGTCTTGACTTTCTCTTATTTCCTGTTCAATCTTGTTCGTAACGGATTTTCCTTTAGACCCATACTTAGTTCTCAGGTATACAGGATTTGCCTTTATACCCACACTTGGTTCTCGGGTATCCAGGAGGTAGCATCGTATTTTCGTTGCTGGTTCCACCTGGTCTAATTTTTCTTACCTTGATAAGGGTGCTATGTGAGCACCGAAACGTTGGTGAATATTATCCATGCTTATTTATTGTGATTTCAAAGTAATAAAAATAAAAAAGACGAAAGAAATAAAAAAGAGAAGGAAGGGGATTTGGTTGGTTGCCTTCTCATTTTTCTTTCCTCTTTTTTATTTTTGTCCAAAGAAACAAATTTTTATTTCGTTTTCAGGAATTGCAATAGGAGCATATTGTGGTGTTTGGCTCAAAAATTGTTGTTTTTGATCCGGATAAGCAGTAAAAAATGCATATTGTATCCATATATATATACCTGCTTAGTATAAGCTTAATCAAAAAACATTAGATATTTTTAACTATTACAAGCTCATAAATTGTTATTTCTGATCCTCATAAGCGGTAAGAAATGCATATTTTATACCTGCTTGGTATAGATCAAATAAAAAAATGTCCTGTGTTCGCGCGTTCGTGTTAAAGTGACATATAATCATGAAATTCACGAAATTATAGATATTTTTAACTATTAAAAGCTCACAAATTGTTATTTCTGATCCGGATAATCAGTAAAAAACGTATATTGTATCCACAAATATACTTGCTTAGTATAGACGCAATCCAAATATATCCTTTGTTCGCGCGTTTATGTTCTAGTGCCAGTATCCAAAAATATACATGCTTAGTGTAGGCCAAATAGAATAACGGGCAGCATTCGCGCGTTCATATTAATTTGACAGATAATCTTAAAGGCCACGAAATTTTCATATTTTTTATTCGTCCAAGGACAAAAGTTGTTATTTCTAATTCAAATAACGAGTAGAAGTGCACATATGCAGATGAGAAAGATGATGCGGTTGAACAAGAAGATGAGGAGGAAGATTTGGACCCCAGCTGGCACTCCATTAACAGGACAAACCAGAATAAAGTGTTCCACACTTGCGGCAGTTTGTGATAGATTCGGAGTGGGAAACATATGTGCCGCCGCATTGGCTTCTTCAGTTTTGCACGATATTAGCAAATATATTCCTGAAGTTCAATACCTAGTGTTTGACAAGAGCAAAGTTTATCGTGTAAGGAAAAAAACTGGTCAAGAACTGCAATTAGAAGGTTTTTTCGTCACGTTCAAAAGTGAAAGCGTTTTACTTTGACGGTAGAAAGGACCAGACTAAAGTTATCGAGGCGACAGATACGGGATATTGCGGCAATCATCAAAAGTAGAAGAATACATATCTCTAATTCAAGAACCTGGTAGTTTACCCTTAGGACATGCATCTCCATCAGCATCAAATGCTGAATGCACCTCGTATGCTATATTAGATTATTTCTTAGATTCCCTACTAATACTGGAAAAAACAATGGTATCATAAGAAGACTTGAGAAAACTCTAGAAAGACCGCTAGAATGGTTGGTTTATGGGCTTCATGGAAACAAACTGCCATTTAAGCATTTATTTGAGAAGCTTGATGGTAAAACTTCTGGACCTCATGAATACTCTGGTCCTATCAGTAAATCTTTAACGTCATGCGAATATTTACCAATTATGAATTTCAATGCTGTTGAGTAGCCGAATATTCCAGGAGTAAACACCAAGGATCTGAAAAATCTCTCTTTCGAATTGTTAGTTCTTGTCACTTTCATCATGCGCGTTAATGTTCCCATGCGGTTTGAAATCAAGTGCCATCCAAACATCAAAGACAATCCCAAAAACTTGTGGAAAAGTATCAAAATGACTAGGTACCTTAAAGATGATCTCCGAGATACCATTGATAACGTAATACAAAATAATGGATGTTTGGCTCTCCCATAAAATCTTCTCCTTGCAATGGTTTGTGATGAAAGCTAATTACAGATTCCTAAGTTAAATTTTAATGCCAATGACTACGTGGAACTCATTAACTGGGACAACTGCGCCGTGACAGAACCTCCCTTAACCAAATCGACAACGAAAGAAGATTTGCAGAATTTGAAAGAGGAAAAGAGAAATTCTTCATTCTTCAAGAAAGTTTTTAACCTTCCATGTCACACTCAAGCTGCTGAGAGGTGCGTAAAAGAAGTGACCGCTTAATCTGGTCAGGCTTACTCATCCGACCAAAGAGACGGACTCCTTAGAGCGCGATTCAAATGCAGGTCAATATTGCCAGTTTTCGAAAGTAAACACCAATTCAAGATCCAAGAAGTAATTTTTCGTAAGAAAATTTAGCTAAATATTCAATTATATGATAAAGTAACAGATGAATACTCAAGACCAAAATTTATAACACAACTTACATTCTTTCTCTGAATTAAAACTAATCATTTTTAACTTGTAATAGTAAAAAATATCTAATACTTCGTGAATTTTTCGATTATCTGTCACCTTAACATGAGTCGGCGAACACGGGCATTTTTCTAGTGGTCCTATAATAAGCGGGTATATATATGAATATAATTTACATTTTGACCGCTCATCCACATAAGAAATAACCATTCTTGAGCTTCTAATCTTTAAAAATTTCTAATATTTCGTGAATTTTACTATTATCTGTCACTATGACATGAACGCACGAACACAGTACATTTTTTGATTGGGTCTATACTAAGTAGGTATATATGTGGATACAATATGCACCTTTTAACGCTTATTCGAATCAGAAATAACAATTGGTGAGCTTCTAATGTTTAAAAATATATAATATTTCGTCAATTTTACGATTATCTGTCACTTTTAAATGAACGCGCGAACACAGGATATATAAAATATAAAAAAAATATAAAATAACAATTTAATTGTTTAACAAATTCTCTAAACCAAAAAACAAAAAATGGCCATCGCGCGCACAAGAAAAAAGCTCTTGATGTTCCTCGGTCAGACAACTGTTGATTTCTGCAGTGACTAACCTACTGGCAATGCCTACAACTGGTTCGGGAACAGTGATGTTTTCTCTTGCTGCTAGTTTTGCTAGCCTGTCCGAGATATTATTACCTATGATGCCACTGTGTCCAGGGATCCAAATTAGAGTCACTCGGTTTTTCGTCGCTAGATTTTTCAGTGCTTAAAAGCACTTCCATACTAGTAGCAACGTAGTCGTTCCATTCAGGTTCATTATAGCAGCTCTGTTGTCTGAGCAGATGCTGATGTTTCTTTTGTTGTCATACTCATGTGCCTTGCAGGCGCACTTGAGCGCTGTCATAATCTTAGATTTTAGGACTGTGGCATAGGGCCCCATGGGGATTGCGAAGCCCATTCCACTCCTACGATACACACCGGCTCCTGCTTTCTCCTTGTTCCTTGAACCATCTGTAAATCAGTTTTCCGCATCACTAGGCAGTTTTTCTACGCCGTTAACCTAGTTCTTCTTTGTGGATACGCTAACACGATACTTCTTGTCGAAGAGATAGCGAGTGAGCGTTTTGCCCCTGAGCATGCTCAGGGTCGGCCTACTCGCGATATCGGTTGGGATCCACACTGCTGTCGAGATCCTTTCGCCGTGTACCATATTTAATCTCCAGCCGCCTTCGCAGCAGCGGCATTAATGGTGAAATGATGGGACTCTAACCCTGTTAGTGCCCCCAATGCCACCGTGGGTGTCGACCTTGAAGCAAAAGTGATGTCTTTTAGAATTAGTCCCCTGATTCTTTCCAGTAGAAACTTCACAGTGGACAGTACGACCCTGCTCCACCAGACTACCATCGCATACCCTGGGTCGCAGTATCGCTGTAGAGATCCACATATTGTCTCAGGTATCGAGCCCCAGCTTTTCTCTATGGCTCTTCTACAGGGCCATAGGGTCGCTCCTAGCTTTTTGCACTTGTTTTCTAGGTGCTCGTTCAATAACAGCTCATCTAGGATGACTCCTAGATATATAGCTCGTTCTATGATTTCAAGTTGCTGTCCTCCCAATTTAAGAGTACTCGTGGTTCCCCACTTACACCCATATTGAATACAACCGCGTCAGTCTTACTCGAATTGACCGATAATCCGGTCTCCTTGCACCAGTAATCCACTATCCCCAGTGATTGCTGCATTACCCCGAGGAGGTTCCTCTTGGCTAACATGTGGCAGGTCCATTCCACGACTGCAGTCGGCACACCATGTTCAATCAGGGCCACCCTGATCACCTCTCCGGAGGTGTCGTTGAGGGCTCTTTCTATATACATAAAGGTACCAATCGCAAAGCCTTTTTGTTAGCGCCTTGTCTCGGCCACTGTATTATGCAACCGAGCTTTATCTTTATAAGCCAAGGCGCTGGGTCAGCTGCGAAAAATACAAAGACCTGTCCCCTGCAGAAGGAGGTCTCGAATTTCGGCCATTGATTTGGGGACACTCTTTCGAGTGCCCTTCAGGTTCTCGTTTCCACAGCCTTATTCAGAGAGACCATCAATCCCTCAGCTCCTGAAACCAGTGTTCACAGATCGTGGGAGCTGGCGGCCCCCACCACCACTCCCGTGTGGGAGCAACACACGTAAACGCCGCGTGTCGGTGTGTCCCCACTTCGTCACTTGATTCCACGCTCCGCGGCAACGAAAATTTGTTGGTTCTCATGATTTCACTGTCTCCTTCGTGCTCTTTCGTTTGATTTCGGTGGCGGCTTCGGGTCAGCCACGAAGATGGGTTCGGCGTTGAAGCCGAGGATGCCCGATTCTTTACTTGTAATTTCTCATTCTCGGCGACTGGGCTATTTTCAAGATTTTTCAGTTTTTCAGATTTGGGGAATTGGAGGATTTGGAGGTTAGAGTCGCCTTTTGTTTACAAACAAAGTTTGACAACCTGAAGAAAGCTAAAAAAGTTTTAAAAGATGATGATTATGTTTTTCAGGTATTATTATAGAATCTTTTCTAGTATAGGATCTATAGGGAATATAGTATAAGTTACTACAGGTTTTCAAATTTATAATATAAGGAATATATTTTATGAGAAAAATTGAGGTTAGATTGATA
>CAKNWW010296414.1:0-13051 GCA_932074435.1 Andricus kollari | reverse complement strand
ATTTGTTTTTTAAGTTTTTTGTTTGCTTATTTTAAGGTTATATCAATATGATTTTCACATGATGCTTGACAAAATTTCACAACATTTTTCAATATTTCAGATATGTTACATGGTTACATGGTTACAAAAAAGTCGTACAATTTATAAAATGATATAAAAAGCATGTTTAAAATAAAAATCATTGTGTATCATATTCAAATAACATTTAGGAATATTTATAAAAAGTATTATAATTTCTCTTTTTTTAAATTAATGTATACAGAGTATAGTTTTTATTTGAAATTTCACAAAAATTTTGTATAGCATGTTTGACCCTACGGCAGAATCAAGGAAAAATATTTTTAAAAATATGTTCATTAGTTATTAAAATGATACAAAAATTACCTTAAAAAATTGTACTGTACTTTTAAAATCATGAGATACGTCTTTATAAAATAAATTTTGTTTAATTTATTTTACAATTATTTACAAATAATGTCCAATTACAATTATTTAACAATTAAAATCAAATTGTAAAAAGTAACTTTTATAATGTTGAGGTAAGTATTTTCAGACATAAAGAAAGCATATGAGGTCAAGTTAATAACTTTTTTGCTTTTTTCTTAAAATTCCCAAAATTGTGATTATAGCCTAAAATAGCATGAATAGAAAGGTAATAATTTGAGGTAAGTATAAAGTAAAAATGTTGATTAATTTATTAAATTATAAATAATTATCATTTATTATTATTTTTACTTTACAATATTTAAAATTAGTTGAAGAATAAAACATAAATAATGAAAAATGAAACTGAAGAATCGGTTAGTCTAAAAAAATTCCATAAGAATTCCTGAAAAATGTAATCATCAAATATCTCGAGACTTCATTACACGTATATGAAGTCTTTCTTTAAGGTGTCAATTTTTCAAAACCAAAATCAACTCAATCCTCCTAATAGCCGGCGAAAGCGAATTAGCGATTCGTAAACTCGTGATGTCGGGGTCGGGCCTCGGGCGAGCTCGGCTTGGTGGCACGAACGAGCACGAAGTTCGTGCTCGTTCCTCGGGCAAGCTCGGCTCCATGCTCGTGCCTCGTGCATTTTCGGTTTTACACGAAGCTGGCCGGCTCACCGACGCTACGCTTTGCATATATTCTCCCAGATGGGAAAGTGGTGGGGGCCTAAAAATCCCACGTTCTGGAGCCTCTGCTATGAGTTGAACATCCTGATCGATGCGCGATGATGTAGTTTCTAGACTTCCTTGGTGCAGGTGGACGCAGGCATACTCATGCAGTCCGAAGCTCATGCCAAACGTTTTAGAGTACCTATTCACCGCCTCCACAAGGATGTTAGGGTTCTCTTTTGAGGAAGCATATAGTTTAATGTTGTCCATGTATAAAATGTGGTTGGCCTTATATTCTCTTCTGTTCGGCGAGCCACATAGGTATTCCAAAGCTTTTGCCTTGGAGCACAATAGATAGAGGCAAAAGGGAGATCCAGAAAAGTAACGGACTTAGAGAGTCTCCTCGGGAAACCCCCCTCTCATATGTGATATAGCTGGTAGTCACTTGTCTTTTGTCAGATGTTATGACAAATCTTGTCCGCCACAAGAGCATAAGCTCTTTTATGCATCTCACTATTTTTGGATGCACCTCCAGGCACTCAATGAGCTTAATAAGTAGCTCATGGGTCGTGTTATCGAATGCCTTACGGTAGTCAATCCAGGCCATGGACAGATTGCGTCGATACATTATAGACATATCCTCTCTTTGAGGAAGCCAGTGATTAGCTTGTAGCTGGTGTTTAAACAAGCTATGGGCCTGTAGTTCTGTGGACTTGACAAATGTTCGGTCTTAGGGATCAATACCGTGCGTCCTTCCACTAGCCACTGCAGGATGGGTTCTTCTCCGTTTAAGAAAGTAGTAAATATACGAGCTACATGTTGATGCGTAGAAGTGAACTTCTTCCATCAAAAGTTGTTATTTTTATCTGGCCCTAGCGCTGAAAAGTTCTCAGTTCCAGCGATAACTTTCTGCCCTTTTTCAGCAGTAATTAGTGGACACTCTTCATCTGGGCCTTGCAACCTTTGCCTTTGGCAAAAGTTACGAAAGAGTGATATATCTGAAGCGTCTTCATTTAGCTGATAAGTATCTCCATATGCTTCCTCCCAGAAGACTTGATTCTCTTCTCGGCTAGGTGGATTTCAATTTTAAACTGAAGCTGTGCAATACGCTTGCGAGTCTTACTCGGGCGTACTGAAGTATCGTTAGTTCTATTGTCACTACGCAGGAAGACCGTCTTCTCGTAAACTACACAGTTGAGATTCCAAAGATTAACATGTACGGGGAGAAAATCGGGCAGAGCTGTATTAGGTTTAGATAATTTGTCCATCCTGAGAAATACTTTTTGGTGGATAGATTTCCTACTTCTTATGTTGGCATTATTGGCTATCTGCAAGGGTGGTCTTGCTGGAACTGGTGGTATGTTCGCTGGAGAATCTTGCTCTTCTTCTAGCCGATAAAGAGCTTCATATCCGTTTTTGCGCAAAAAGGATACCAGATCTCTTAAATACTCAGGCGTTTTATAAGCATATTCCGGGTGCATATTGACCCAGCGGGCATGTAACATATGCATGAATCCTCTGATGTGGTTTCTATATGTCTTTGTTGCTATCTTTATTTCGTTTTGGGAAATGCCTCATTGAGCCGTATAGATTTCCGGGTCTATATGACTCTATATAGAATTACCAACAGTGACTGAGGTATTTTCTATAAGCTTCTGTTGGTGTCTTCACTTCATTTTCGGAAATTCCTCACTGATCCTCATAAACATGCGGTTCGATATGACTCTAAATTGAATTACGAAAATCCTTTGATTGAAGTGTTTTCTATAAGCTTCTGTTGGTACCTTCACTTCATTTATGGAAATTCATCACTGATCTACATAGACTTCCGGGTCTATATGACTCTATATGGAATTACCAACAGTCACAAAGTTGGTTCCTATATGCTTCTATTCGTATCTTCATTTCATTTAAGTAAATACATCATTGATTCTCATACACTTCTTGTTCTATGTGGCTCTTTGGGGAATTACCAACAGCCACTGTGGTGTTTTCTATATGCTTCTGTTGGTATCTTTATTTCGTTTTGGTGAATGCCTCATTGATTCTCATAGACTTCCGGAACTATATGGCTCTATATGGAATTATCAACAGTCATTAAGGTGGTTTTTATATGCTTCTGTTGGTATCTTTATTTCGTCTCGGTGAATTGTTTATCGATTCTTATAGACTCCCTGTTCTATATGGCTTTATATGGAGTTACCAACAGCCACCATTTATAAATCCATATAGAACCCCACTTCAAATCCTGTTTGTTATTCCATGTGGATCCATATAGTGGTAGATAGTTAGCGCGTATTCAGAAAACTCCTATTTATAAATCAATATAGAAACCACTTAAAATCCTGTTTGTGATTCCAGATAGATTATATGTTATGAGCATACATATCAATCAGTGATATGCATAACTCGGACCGGAAATTTTCGGGCGGGCCTGTAGGTGGACCGGACCCGAAACATTCGGTTCCGGTTCAGACAGACACCGGACTTCATGGAATGAACGCTATTCATGCCATTCACGGAATTCACGGAATTCATGGAATTCACGGAATTCATTAAATTCATGGAACTCATTAAATTCATGGAATTCACGGGGTTCATGGAATTCACGCAAATTCTGGGATTCATGGAATTCGCGGAATTCATGGAATTCAAGGAATTCAAGGAATTCATGAAATTCAAGGAATTCATGGAATTCAAGAAATTCATGGAATTCAAGGAATGTACGGAACTCATGAAATTCGTGGGAGTCACAGAATTCAAGGTATTCACAGAATTTACGGATTTCATGGAATTCATCGAATTCATGGAATTCACAGAATTCATGGAATTCACTGAATTCATAGTATTTACTGAATTTATGGAACTCACGGGATTCATTTAATTCATTAAATTCATGGAATCCACGGAGTTAATGGCATTCACGCAAATGCTAGGATTAATAGAATGGACGGAATTCATGGAATTCGCAGTATTCATGGAATTCACGGAATTGATGCAATTCACGAAAAACCTGAAATTCACATAAATCCTGGAATTCACAGGATTGGCGGAATTCATGGAATTCACAGACTTCATGGAATTAATAGAATTAATGGAATTAACAGAATTCATGGAATTCATGGAATTTGCGGAATGCATGCAATTCAAGCAATTCATGTAATTCACGGAATTCATCGAATTCATGAAATTCATCGAATTCATGGAATTCATCGAATTCATGGAATTCATCGAATTCATGGGATTCAAAGAATTCGCGGCATTCACAGAATTCACGGAATTCACTGAATTCATGGAATTAACTGAATTCATGGAATTCACTCAATTCATGGAATTCACTCAATTCATGGCATTCACTCAATTCATGGAATTCACTGAATTCATGGAGTTCATGGAATTAACAGAATTCATGGAATTCATATAATTCGCTGAATGCATGGAATTCACTGAATTCATGGAATTCACTGAATTCATGGAATTCACTGAATTCATGGAATTCACTAAATTCATAGAATTCGCTGAATGGAAGGAATTCGTTGAATTCGCGGTTTTCGTGGAATTCCATGAATCGCCTAAATTCAGTGAATTCCGTAAATTCTGTGAATGCCATGAATTCTGTGAATTCCATGAATTCGATTAATTCCATGAATTCCATGAATTCGATGAATTCCACGAATTCGATGAATACCATGAATTCGATGATTTCTATGAACTCCGTAAATTCTATGAATACCATGAATTCTGTTAATTCCATGAATTCCGCCAATCCTATGAATTCCAGGATTTGTGTGAATTTCAGGATTTTCATGAATTCCATCAGTTCCGTGAATTCCATGAATTCCGTAAATTCCATGAATTCTGCGAATTCCATGAATTCCGCCAATCCTAAGAATTCCGGAATTTGCGTGAATTCCATGAATTTCGTGAATTCCATGAATTCCGTCAATCCTATGAATTCGAGGATTTGCTGAATTCCAGAAATTCCGTGAATTCCATGATTCCAGCGAATTCAATGAATTCCGTGAATGCCATGAATTCAGTAAATCCTATGAATTCAGTAAATTCTATGAATTCAGTGAATTCCACGAATTCGGTGAATCCCATGAATTCAGTGAATTCCATGAATTGAGTGAATTCCATGAATTCTGTGAATTCCATGAATTCTGTGAATTCCATGAATTCGATGAATTCCATGAAATCCATAAATTCTGTAAATACCATGAATTCTGTGACTCCCACGAATTTGATGAATTTCGTAAATTCCACGAATTCCATGAATTCCGAAAAATTCGTGAATTACATGAATTCCGCGAACTCCATGAATTTGTATGAATTCTGTGATTTCCATGAATACTGTGAATTCCACGAATTTCTTAAATTCCATGAATTACATGAATCCCGCGAATTCCATGTATTCCGCGAATTCCACAAGTTCCATGAATTCCGTGTATTCAATTAATTCCATGAATTCCATGAATTTAGTGAATTCCATGAATTTAGAGAATTCCATGAATTTCGTCAATTCTGTGATTTCCATGAATTCTGTGAATTCCATGAAGTCTGTGAATTCCATGAATTCTGTGAATTCCATGAAGTCTGTGAATTCCATGAATTCCGCCAATCCTATGAATCCCGGGATTTTAGTGAATTCCATGAATTCCGTCAATCCTATGAATTCCGGGATTTTCGTGAATTCCATTAATTCCTTGAATTCCATGAATTCCGCGAATTCCATGACTCCCAGCATTTGCATGAATTCCATGAACTCCGTGAATTCCATGAATTTAATGAATTCCATGAATTCCATGAATTTAATGAATTCCGTGAATTCCATGAATTTAATGAATTCCGTGAATTTAATGAATTCCGTGAATTTAATGAATTCCGTAAATTCCATGAATTCCGTGAAGGCCATGCATTCCGTGAATTCCGTGAATGGCATGAATAGCGTTCATTCCATGAAGTCCGGTGTCTGTAAGATCCGCAACCGAATGTTTCGGGTCCGGTCCACCTACAGGCCCGCCCGAAAATGTCCGGTCTGAGTTATGCATATCACTGATTGATATGTATGCTCATAACATATAATCTATCTGGAATCACAAACAGGATTTTAAGTGGTTTCTATATTGATTTATAAATAGGAGTTTTCTGAATACGCGCTAACTATCTACCACTATATGGATCCACATGGAATTACAAACAGGATTTGAAGTGGGGTTCTATATGGATTTATAAATGGAGGCTGTTGGTAACTCCATATAAAGCCATATAGAACAGGGAGTCTATGAGAATCAATAAATAATTCGCCGAGACGAAATAAAGATACCAACAGAAGCATATTAAAACCACCTCAATGACTGTTGATAATTCCATATAGAGCCATATAGTTCCGGATGTCTATGAGAATCAATGAGGTATTCACAAAAACGAAATAAAGATACCAACAGAAGCATATAGAAAACACCACAGTGGCTGTTGGTAATTCCTCAAAGAGCCGCATAGAACAGGAAGTGTATGAGAATCAATGATGTATTTACTTAAATGGAATGAAGATACGAATAGAAGCATATAGGAACCGACTTTGTGACTGTTGGTAATTCCATATAGAGCCATATAGACCCGGAAGTCTATGTAGATCAGTGATGAATTTCCATAAATGACGTGAAGGTACCAACAGAAGCTAATAGAAAGCACCTCAATCAAAGGCTGTTCGTAATTCAATTTAGAGTCATATAGAACCGCATGTTTATGATGTACACCTCAATGCGGCATTTCCCAAAACGAAATAAAGATACCAACAAAGACATATAGAAACCACATCAGAGGCTGTTAGTAATTCCATATATGGCCATATAGACCCGGAAGCCTATGATAATCAATGAGGCATTCACCGAAATGAAATAAAGATACCTACAGAAGCATATACAAACCAGCCCAGTAGCTGTTGGTGATTCCATATAGAGCCATATAGACCGGGAAGTCTATGAGTATCAGAGTGTAATTTCCAAAAATGAAGTGAAGATACAATCAGAAGCTTATAGAAAACACCTCAGCGACTGCTGGTATCTCCATATAGATTCTTATAGAAGTACGAGTTCTACAGGCATCTATATGCAATGTACGTTGACAAAAGGAAATACTTTGGGTACTGAGCTTTTCTTCTTTATGGTTCTATATGTTATTTCATGGAGGGAGGCACAATCACTGTGCTGTACTGTAGCGAGACCTGAACAAGCTAGAAAAGGATAAAAGTCAAATTAACGGGGTTAAAATGCAATACCTGCCGTTAAAACGCAAATGCACAAACTTAGTAACGTAGGAATCCTCAAAGAATGTGTTATAGATGAGACACTATTTGACAGGTATGAAAGAAATTTGCTAAGATGGTTTGGGCATGTTGAGAGAATGAAAGATGAACGACTGACGAAACAAGTATATCAAGGTAAAGTAAATGGTAGCGTACCCAGAGTCAGACCGAGGAAAGAATGTTTAGAATGTGTGCATGAAATCATAATTCGAAGAAACATAAGAAGCCTTAGAAACGTAACAGCTTGCATGAAAAAAATCATGGACGTTAAGGAAGCTAAAAAGATCAGCCACGTTGCCTTGGGCTGACTCCCCAATGCAACGAATTATGTGGTTACGTCACCAGCATCGCGCAGAGCCACCCACAATAGGCCTCTCTCGGATGGAGGCCATGTTTTAGTTGGGAGTGACAATAGGACCGAACCGGGGTGAGGACCAGGCAATGGCCCCGGACAAACGCGAGAACATCGATTAATGTGGTCGAACCAACTCAGGAGGAACATCCTCACCTGTTTGCACAGAAGCTCACCGGACCGGCGCATAGAGTATTTAAGAGATCTGGTATCCTTTTTGCGCAAAAACGGATATGAAGCTCTTTACCGGCTAGAAGAAGAGCAACATTCTCCAACGAACATACCACCAGTTCCAGCAAGACCACCCTTGCAGATAGCCGATAATGCCAACATAAGAAGTAGGAAATCTATCCACCAAAAAGTCTTTCTCAGGATGGACAAATTATCTAAACCTAATACAGATCTACCCGATTTTCTCCCCGGATATGTTAATCTTTGGAATCTCAACTGTGTAGTTTACGAGAAGACGGTCTTCCTGCGTAGTGACAATAGAACTAACGATACTTCAGTACGCCCAAGTAAGACTCGCGAGCGTATTGCACAGCTTCAGTTTAAAATTGAAATTGAAATATTCAGTGCGTGATTAGCTACATAACAGCAAATAAAAAATGCACTCGAAAAGTTAGGGCACTTGCTCGAAACTTGAGGAAAGCAAATCACGCGCTGAACAAATGTAAACTGTTGACCATCAAGCAGCACTGGACGCAAAAAATAAGATCTCTTTCAACAGCGAAACAGCGCCTTAAACGGCGAGTAAAGTGGATTCCGGAAAATTCCACCTTTTCTACTCATCCTTCCCGCCTGTTCAATAAAACGTCACGCGCCGTTAAAAATCCACCTAGCCGAGAAGAGAATCAAGTCTTCTGGGAGGAAGTATATGGAGATACTTATCAGCTAAATGAAGACGCTTCAGATATATCACTCTTTCGTAACTTTTGCCAAAGGCAAAGGTTGCAAGGCCCAGAGGAAGAGTGTCCACTAATTACTGCTCAAAAAGTGCTGAAAGTTATCGCTGGAACTGAGAACTTTTCAGCGCTAGGGCCAGATAAAAATAACAACTTTTGATGGAAGAAGTTCACTTCCACGCATCAACATGTAGCTCGTATATTTACTACTTTCTTAAAGGGAGAACAACCCATCCTGCTGTGGCTAGTGGAAGGACACACGGTATTGATCCCTAAGACCGAACATTTGTCAAGTCCACAGAACTACAGGCCCATAGCTTGTTTAAACACCAGCTGCAAGCTAATCACTGGCTTCCTCAAAGAGAGGATATTATCATCTATCGAACCGGTATGGAGTGCCATAGTTCAAAAACGCGGATGTAAGAGAGGGCTAGTAGGTTGCACGGAGAACCTGTTAATAGACAGGTGTATTAACCAAGACTCGATAATGTATCGACGCAATCTGTCCATGGCTTGGATTGACTACCGTAAGGCATCCGATAACACGAACCATGAGCTACTTATCAAGTTCATTGAGTGCCTGGAGGTGCATCCAAAAATAGTGAGATGCATAAAAGAGCTTATGCTCTTGTGGCGGACAAGATTTGTCATGACATCTGACAAAAGACAAGTGACAAGTGTCTCTATCTATTGTGCTCCAAGGCAAAAGCTTTGGAATACCTATGTGGCCCGCCGAACATAAGAGAATGTAAGGCCAACCACATTTTATACATAGACAACATTAAACTATTTGCTTCCTCAAAAGAGAACCCTAACATCCTTGTGGAGGCGGTGAATAGGTACTCTAAAGCGTTTGGCATGAGCTTCGGACTGCATGAGTGTGCCTGCGTCCACCGGCACCAAGGAAGTCTAGAAACTACATCATCGCGCTTCGATCAGGATGTTCAACTCATAGGCGGAAATACCATTCAAAATCTTGGAAATGGAAAAACATATACATATCTTGGAATACCGAAAGCGAAAAACCAAAATGTGTGTGTGTTAAAAACGGCCCTTGAAAAAAGGTATCGCCAAATTCTCAGAAAAATTTGAGCTTCCGAATTATCTGGGAAGGATAAGATCCAGGCGGCAAATATGCTGGCCATTCCTATACTGCTCTACACGTTTGGTGCAGTAAAATGTAATGTCGATGAGTTGACGCAACTTGATCGAAGCACATGCCAGATGATGACAATCCATCGAAGTCATCATCCTAGATCTTCCGTACCGCGAATATACCTCCCTCGAGATACAGGGGGTAGAGGCTTGCTAAGCTTGGAGCGTCTTTATCAAAGAACGTTTCTGGCTACAGCTTGTTCAGTTCTAAATAGCGCAGATTCTGGCATGCGAATCGTACATCAACACGAAGTCGTCAATGCTGCGGCGTTTCTATACCGTGCCGCAGATAGGGCCGCAGAGGAGCTTGGCCTCCCATTTGATTTAAGCGACACTACACATGGCCTCGTATCTCTAATACATTTGGTTTTCAAAAGTCGTGTACAGGAAGCAGAACATACACTTCTACTAAGAGAACATGCTGAAAAACCCCCTCGTGGAAAATTCTACGCCATCATACGTAGATAAGAGCTCTCGATGGGTCCGTCCAACATGTTTCTTAAGTCTTCTGGATTGAGATCGGAAACTAAGGGATTTCTTTTTGCCAGTCAAGACGGTGTTATATACACCTTAGTTTATCGCGAGCGCATAATAAATGTACCTGTAGGTGATACCAACTGCCGAGCGTGCAGTCAACAGCCAGAAACACTTTGACATGTTCTCAGTGGATGCCCAAAGTATGCACGCTATGGGTATTAAGAGAGAGGGGGAAGTCGAGTCCGTTGTGGAGAATAATCAGTGTAAGATCTACTGGAATTTCTCATTCTCCATCAATCAACGTATCAGTGCTACGAAGCCTGATATTGTCCTTCAAGATCTGAAGGCCAAGATAATTTGCTTCATTGAATTCTCGGCACCAGCCAATGGTGATATCACGGCAAAGGAGGAAGAAAAACGAGCGGAATATCAAGCACTTATTTTCGAGCTGAGCTAGCTGTAACTAGGCTAAAAAGTCCATCTTGTGGTTCTCATAATCGGTTGTCTTGGTGGTATAAATGATTCATTTCTTAGCCAAATCAACAAGATTCCGGCTTGTCAGCGTCAGGCTCACTCCACCACAAACCGTATGCAAAAGTCTGTTGTTCTGGGATCAGTTCATCTTTTGACCGTCCACACTGTTTCTCATAACATTCAACAAAGATTGTTAGCTCTAAAAAAGTATCCAGAAGTGAAACCTCCATCTCCAACTGTCCCATCTGCCACGTAAGGTCATCCGCGGCTAGAGACCTGACTCCAAGGAACAGTGTTGCACGATGTTATCTCACGTAAATAACCCGCTCTTGCTTACCTTCTAGGACAGAAGGAGCAGAAGTGGATAACGATCACATTCAAGTTTCGTCGGGACTGGAATCCTTAAAAAATGAGTTTTATACAAATCACATAATTTTTAAAAATCCTGGTCGCTGTTTTGGATCCACCATTTTTCATTTATATTTTTTTGTACAATATTTGAAATTTTGGACTCTCAAACTCCCCGGAAAATTAGTTTTACCCAAATCGGATAATTGAAAGAAAATTCTTGCTCCATGTTGGATCCATCATTTTGAGTTTCCATTTTTTGATGCGATATTTGGAATCTGTGACGGCTCTCATTGTATGCAATGTATTTTTTTTTGTAGAGACTCGCAAAAGGTTAAGCGTGTTCTGCTGGTGACAGATTGAACATGATCTCTCTTTTCGAGTCGGCGCAACCAAACGCCTGTAAATGTAATGGAAAGAATTTTCCCTTGACGGGATTTTTGTTTGGCTGACGTTTCCGCCATTTTGTGTTTCTCGCTGAAAACATCGGTTTATCTCTGTCTCTTTATTTTCGTGCACTTCTGCGTATGCGTCTACATTCGATACCTGATATATCACATTGGATCGAATATACACCCTAACACCTCCGCTCTACTACATTGCTATATGTATACTACATGCATTTTGTTGAGTTCTTGTGATAATAAAGTTTCTGCGAGTATCTGCGAATCACTCAATTCATGGAATTCACTCAATTCATGACATTCTCTCAATTCATGGAATTCACTGAATTCATGGAGTTCATGGAATTCACAGAATTCATAAAATTCGCTGAATGGAAGAAATTCGTTGAATTCGCATATGTTGGGGTTATGGTTGCGCAGTGCAATTGTATGACAATTAAGGATGCGCAGTAGACTCATGTGGGGTTTAGGGTTGCGCAGTAGAATTGTATGGTACTTATGGCTGCGCACTAGAATTATGTCGCATTTCCGGGTGCGTAAAAGAGTTATGTCATATTTAAGGCTGCGCAGTAGAATTTTTTATATTTATAATCAAGCAGTATCATTGTGTGATGCTGAAGACTGTTCGGGAGAGTAAAGATATACTTTCAAATGCGCAGTAGAGTTATATCGTACTTCCGGGTGTGCACTAGAGTTATGTCGTATTTGGGACTGCACTGTGAAAAATTAAGAGCTTTATGGTTGCGCAGCACAATTGAGCGACAGTTAAGGCTACGCAGTAGAGTTTTGTCGCACTTCCGGCCGCGCATTAAACTCATGTGTAGTCTATATTTGCGTCACATACTTTTTATAACCTTTGTGTTGTATATTTGCCCAGAGATTGTTACATGCTTAAAAATGTGCCTCGGTGATTAAAATCGCGTTAATTTCCGAAAATGATATGAGAAAAGATTCCTTCGAAATGAGAGCTGACAGCTATTTATAAAGTAAAGAATTCATTATTTTTAAAATTTTTAGCTTCAAATTGAATCTCTCTAGTTTTTGAATATACTTTTGTTAATACGATCAGGCTATTTGAGAATAGAAATCATACTTTTGTTTCAAACCCTGATATTTTGCGCCCATGTTATTTGCAAGGATCTTTCAGGAGATTTAATTGGGAAACATTTGCGTTCAATGACTGTTAATGATGGCAATGTTAACCCTCCGTTTACACACTTCTTTTTCCCACCTTCCGTTTACACACAGGGTCCTTCAAGTCCTATTCAGTTTTTGAACTGTTTCTGGCTTTCAAAAAATAGAATAAATTTCAGGGTTATTTTTCGAAGTGTACTACACGATCCAATTGTTGTTAGTGTCAATCGTTAAAAACTTTTTTAATTAAAAATTGTAATTTGGGGAAAATATAGAAAAAAATCGATACTTGTTAAAAAATTCATAATTTTGCAAAAAATAAATTAAAAAAAAGCGTTACAAAGTTTTAAAGCTTAAACTATGACCTTCGAAAAAAATGTAGGCCCATTGGCGGC